>NQWY01024834.1:0-34689 GCA_019425655.1 Rhizophagus prolifer
GAACTGAAAAAGACGAAGATAAAACGAAATCTTTTATCCAGAAAAGAAGATTCGATAAAATAAGCAAATCGGTTCCGAAAGAATCCATAAGGCTTAATAAATATATTGCCAATTCCGGGATTTGCAGCAGGAGAGAAGCGGACGAACTGATTACACAAGGTCTTGTGGAAGTGAACGGGAAAGTGGTGACCGAAATGGGTTACCAGGTTCAGAAAACAGACAGAGTAGTTTTCGATGGACAAAATATCACGCCGGAAAAACCGGTTTATGTTCTATTGAACAAACCAAAAGGTTATATCTCGACCACCAAAGACGAGAAAGCGAGAAAAACGGTAATGGATCTGACGGCGAATGCGTCGCCATACAGAATTTTCCCTGTAGGAAGACTCGACAGACAGACAACTGGCGTTATTCTTTTGACGAACGACGGACATATGACGAAAAAGCTGACACATCCATCTTTCAATATGAGAAAGATCTACCACGTGACACTGGATAGAAAATTATCCATTGAAGATTTGAAATCAATTGCAGAAGGTATCCGTTTGGAAGAAGGTGTTGCAGAAGTGGACAGCATCTCGTACATCGAAGGAAAACCAAAGAATGAGATTGGAATCGAAATCCACATCGGCTGGAATAGAGTCATCAGAAGAATTTTCCAAAAGCTCGGTTATGAAGTGGAAGCGCTCGACAGAGTGATGTTTGCCGGCCTGACAAAGAAAAACATCAAGCGTGGGCACTGGAGAATCCTTACGGAACAAGAAGTTAACAACTTGAAAATGTTATAAATTAAAAGACTGAAATTTTTCAGTCTTTTTTTATTTTCAAATTATATAAATATTCTTTTTAAAAAAAATAATCTTATTTCACTTCATAGTAATAAAGAAGCTTGTCATCTTTATCAAAACTAATGATCGTAATTTCCCGATTTTTAGCTTCATCATTATTAAAGAATATGGCTCTTGCAGGAAGTCCGGATTCTGGAGTTAGATTAGGATTCCAATAGAGAAGTTCACGTGTGTCTTTTACGACTTTTTTATAAGCATCACTGGTAATATCGGGTTGTTCGAAATCAACCGCTTTATCATAACCTCTCAAAATTGTTTTGTTGTTCAGTTCTTTTTTGTCATTTTCGGCAGCTAACATATTGCCTCGTTTTGTATAGATTGCAACAGCATTGCCAACCAGTCCGTCATTTTTCAAAATCTTCACCATTGCAATATTGCTGACAGGGAGAGAATTGATCATACTTGCATCAACAGGCATCTCATCTAAATATAATTTAGCTTGCGAGCCACGGATACTTGGAACATAATTACCGGAACTATCCATTGTGAAGGTCAATCCTGCAGCCCTGCCTTGCAACCATTGCATAATATTGAGAGAAGTTTGTGCATTCTGGTTTTCATTAACCAAATCAAAAATAGTCGCGTTCATCCCGCTGAATCTCCCACTTGATAATTCTTTATCCAATTTTTCTTTCAAATCAACTTTCTTTGCGGTAACTTGGACTTCTTCAATCTGAGTTTCTTCGTTAGCTGCTTTTAATATCTGTTGATTTTTTTTGTTTTGAAGTGCTTTGGCAACATCGGAACTCACTTGAGCATTCTGTGAAGATTCTGCCAAACGATAATTGGTTGCGGGCAAATTACCTTTGTAGATAATATTGTTTGTCAACGGTTGAAAATAAATATTGACATTGTCAGATTCGGAAGCTTTACTTTTATCCTGATTCAGATAATAAGAAACGGTTAAAGGCTCATCAAAGTAAATATTATTGAGGTAAATAAATCCACCGTCATCCGTTACAGCCTGGGAAATCCCCTTATCTGTTCCACCTGTGTTAAATAATAGATTGACACTTTTATTTGGAATGATTCGACCATTATTAGTTACTTTTCCTTTGAACGATAAATTGGATTCGGGTTTATATTTGATTTCAGGCGTTTTTCCGGTTAAAAGAGAATCCCAATCAAATCTTTTCCAACTTTCTGAAATTAATAAAGCATCTAACGCATCTGCATTGGCATTCTTGGAAAAATACTGAGCCGGTGAAAAAATAGGAGATGAGATATCACCTGTCAGCCAAAGCGCACTTAGGATATTATTATCATTTGTACTTTCAGTTTTGGTATTTTCTTTTACTAAAACTGTATAACTTGGATAATCTGAGTCGGGTTCTAATTCAAAGCTGTTGAAGGCACGAGGATCATTATTAAGAGATGTTGATGCAAAAGTAGGTTGCTCAATCATCAGATTTTTTGGTTTAACAAAACATAATCTTTTAGCAACAACTTCCTCTTTGTCATTGAATATCACCAATTGTAAAACCGCATTTTTATCATCACTGATTTTTGTAGGTATTTTGCTGGAAATTTCTGCTGAAGCATTTTTGATGTTAGCTCTGTAAACCATTTGATTATTAATGATTCCAACAATACTGTGACCTTTTAAACCTTCCGGAAGATTGCTGCTCTTTAATGTATAATTGATTCCGTCGTTACCGCTTGATATCTGCAGATTAATACCGGAATTAGCTACAGCTGGTAAAGCAACGGTTTGTTTATTTCCTTTATTATCCTCAATAATCACTTTGTAATTTTTCCCGGCTTTTGGTGTTAGATTAAAAATACTGACGTTTTGATCCAATCCTTTGAAACTAATTAATTTTTCAGTGGGTTTTTCTGCATCGATGACATAACCACTCCAACTTGCTGGAGGAATACCTTGAGAGAATAATCTTACAGCAATTTTCGTATTAATATTCTCAATAAAAGTTCCACTTTCCGGAAAAGCATTAGCTGTCCATTTGGTGTTTTTATCAAGAATTAATCTTTGTTCGGATTTAGGATTGTAAATCGGAACGTGTTTCATAAAATTAAATTCCTCTGGAAAATTAGCCATCCAAGCTGTATAAGCTCTAAAGAAATATATGTCTTCTTTTAAAGCTTCTGTTAGAACAAACGAGCCGTCACCTTCGCCGTTTTTAAGCGCAATAGTTCTTTTATCAACTAGATTTTTGTTGTGGTCGTATAACTCGACAAACAAAGTATTGGAAATGGTTGAGCGTCTGTAGCCATCGAAAACAAAAGATTTGAAATAGATATTATCGCCGACAACATAATTGTCTTTGTCCAATAGAACATAGACTTTCTCCTGCGAATAATTTTGTTCCAGATTCTGAATAGCTTTATCTATTCTTCCCTGAGCTTTAAACTGCAAAATCCCAACAACATAGATAAAAAAAATAAAGATTTTTTTCATATCAAAAAGCTTCATAAATATTAATTTTAATTTCTTTCTGCAAATTAATTAAACAAAAGAAAACCCTCAACATTTGCCAAGGGTTTTATATTAATTTTAACAGGAATCAGATTAGATTCCGTTTACAATTTCATTAAGTGTTGCAGACGGTCTCATTGCAGAATCAGTTTTGTCAAAATCCGGTCTGTAATAGCCGTCAATTTCCTGAGGCTTACCTTGAGCACCAATCAATTCTTCATTGATCTTACTTTCGTTTTCTGTCAATGCTTTTGCAACTGGAGCAAATTTCGCAGCAATATCAGCATCTTTGCTCTGGTTTGCCAAAGCTTCTGCCCAATAAGTTGCCAGATAGAAATGTGAACCTCTATTATCAATTGTTCCTAATTTTCTTCCCGGAGATTTGTCTTCTGCTAAGAATTTAGCATTTGCTTCATCCAAAGCATCTGCTAAAATCTGCGCTTTCGGATTATTCTGAGTCTGTGCCAAATGTTCTAAAGAAGCCTGCAATGCTAAGAATTCACCCAAAGAATCCCAACGCAAATAACCTTCCTCGATAAACTGCTCGATGTGTTTAGGTGCAGAACCACCGGCTCCGGTTTCGAACAAACCACCGCCATTCATCAATGGAACAATAGATAACATTTTTGCAGAAGTCCCCAATTCCAAAATAGGAAATAGGTCGGTCAAATAATCTCTCAAAACGTTTCCGGAAACCGAAATCGTGTCTTTGCCTTCTCTTGCTCTTTTAAGCGTTTCTGTCATAGCATCTTTTACATCAAGGATTCTGATGTCAAGCCCGGTTGTATCGTAATCTTTAAGATATTTCTCAACTTTTTTGATGATTTCTCTGTCGTGAGCTCTTGCTTTGTCCAACCAGAAAATCGCAGGCGTATCAGACAATCTTGCTCTGTTCACAGCCAATTTTACCCAATCCTGGATTGGCGCATCTTTGGTCTGGCACATTCTGAAAATATCAGATTTCTCGACTTTTTGCTCCAAAAGAACGTTTCCGTTTTCGTCTAAAACTTTTACAGTTCCGTCAGCTTCAGCCTGGAAAGTTTTATCGTGCGAACCATATTCTTCCGCTTTTTGAGCCATCAGACCAACATTAGGAACAGAACCCATTGTTGTTGGATCCAATTTTCCATTAGCCTTCATATCATCAATTGCAGCTTGATAGAAACCTGCGTAAGAACGGTCTGGAATAATTGCTACTGTATCATCTTCAGCACCAGTTTTGTCCCACATTTTTCCTCCATTTCTGATCAATGCCGCCATAGAGGCATCAACGATGATATCGGAAGGAACGTGGAAATTAGTTATGCCTTTGTCCGAGTTGACCATCGCTACTTTCGGACCTTCAGCTAACGCTTTATCAATGTCAGCTTTGATTTCAGCTTCCTGAGGAATTCCGGCAATTTTATCGTATAGATTTTGTAATCCGTTATTTGGATTAATATCCAGAGATTTGAAAGTCTCGGCATATTTAGTAAATACATCTTTGAAGAACGTCTCAACAATAGCTCCGAAAATAATCGGGTCGGAGATTTTCATCATTGTTGCTTTCAAGTGCGCAGAAAGAATGACACCTCTTTGTTTTGCTTCATCGATTGCTGTCTGAACAAAAACTTTCAACGAGTTAAGGTTCATTACAGAAGAATCGATTACTTCACCAGCTTTAAGGTTTGCAAAATCTTTCAGAACTTTTTCAGAACCGTCATTTCCGAAGAATACAATTCTGTATTTAGAATCCTTTTCAACCGTAGTAGAAGTTTCTGTTCCGTAGAAATCGCCCCTGGTCATATGCGCCACATCTGTTTTGCTGTCAGCACTCCAGTCACCCATTTTGTGCGGGTTTGCTTTTGCATAGTTTTTAACTGCTTTAGGCGCACGTCTGTCTGAGTTCCCTTCTCTTAGAACAGGGTTTACAGCAGAACCTAGGACTTTAGCATATTTAGCTTTAATCGCTTTTTCCTCATCGTTTTTTGGTTCAGCAGGATAATTTGGGACTGCAAAACCTTTGGATTGTAATTCCGCAATAGCCTCATCCAACTGAGGAACCGATGCGGAAATATTTGGTAATTTAATAATGTTCGCTTCCGGAGTGGTCGCCAGTTCACCCAATTCTGCCAAGGCATCTCCGATTTTTTGGTCGTCTTTCAGGAACTCCGGAAAGTTAGCCAGGATTCTTCCTGAAAGTGAAATGTCTTTTGGAACGATGTTAACGTTTGCAACCGAAGTGAAAGCCTTAACAATAGGCAAAAAAGAATGGGTTGCAAGCATTGGCGCTTCATCCGTAAGCGTGTAGATAATTTTTGATTTTTCTGACATTATAGTAGTTGATTTTATTTGCTGTTTTTTCAAAACAGACAAATTTAGTGTTTTTATAATAATTTTATGATAGAGGAAATATGATTTTTGAGTGTTTTTCTTGTTAATTAAAATAAAAAAGAGGCAAATGCCTCTTAAATTTATATTTGTTTTATCAAGTCTTATTGAAATGGAGTTCCCGAAATTGTAGTAGAAGACCAGCTGTTTGAATATGAGCCTGTACCTCCTGTAGAACTTGGTCCAAATACATAAGCATTGCTAGAAGTAATGACCATTATTCCGTTTTCTTTTCCTACAATTTTTACTGGCGTTCCTGAAATGGCTGTTGAATACCAGTTATTTGAATATGAGCCCGTTCCGCCTGTGGAACTTGGTCCAAATACATAGGCATTGGTAGAAGTTAGAACTCCGATAAAACTATAGGTGATAATAATATCTTTAATTGTTCCTGAAATGGCTGTTGAATACCAGTTATTTGAATATGAGCCCGTTCCGCCTGTAGAGCTTGGTGAAAATGCATAAGCATTTGTTGTTGTTGCTATACCAGTAATATAATCACCTTTTGTTACGATTTTTACTGGCGTTCCTGAAATGGCTGTTGAATACCAGTTGTTTGAATATGAGCCTGTGCCTCCTGTAGAACTTGGTGCAAATACATAAGCATTGGTAGAAGTTAGAAAGCTGTTATGTGATCTCATAAATGGTGTTCCTGAAATTGATTTAGAATACCAGTTATTTGAGTAGGAACCTGTTCCTCCTGTAGAACTTGGTGCAAAAATATATACATTACTATTTGTCATGAATGACAATGCATTTATATCATTAGGATTATTCTTGATGTTATTGTAATCAACCTGATCAGCAACCAAAGCATAAGGAACACTCATCAACTGGTTCACGCCAACATTTGTATAATTACTTCCGCCAGCTGGATCCATTTCAACTTTTACAAATTTCGGATTCGTTCCCCAATTGATTCCGCCGAAGTTTCCTGTAGTTGCAGTTCCTTGTCCGATATTAAGGTTAACCAAACCTTTGGAATTGGTTGTTTTAGTATGAGTTTCAGTATATAAAACATTTCCTGTTGCAGAATTGTCCAGGATGCTGATTCTAAAGTTGACGTTTCCATTAGCAATTGGTGCACCAGCAGAATTGAAAGCAATGGTCTGGTAACTGAAAGCCTGGGGAACTTGCGAATAAGCTAATGAAGCTAAAAATAAGCTAAAAGCGATGTAGAGTTTTTTCATTTGGTTTTTATTTTTTTATAATTTTTATAGGTTTAATGTCTGTATTGGTGAAATAAAGCAGATAAATTCCTGTATTTAGGGAACGTAAATCTATCTTATCCGATTCGATTTTTGTTTTAAAAATGATTCTGCCGGAATTGTCATAGATAATAGCTTCGTCAATTTTAGTTTTCGAGCTTAGTTGCAGATTGATAAAATCGCTTGTTGGATTAGGATAGATTTTGACATCGTCTTTTAAAATTTCATTGATTCCCAAAACCTTTAAAGTGGTTTGGTACAAGATTCCCAGTGTTCCGGAACTGGCATCGTCCGGATTAGACGGTATTACATAGATTTCTCCAACAGAATGGTTAAAGGAATTCTCAGAAACTGCACCGGAATTAATATTTCCAATGACCGATTGAGCGCTTCCTAAAAGAGGAAAAACCAGTAATACACCAAGATTAATTTTTTTCATCATGTATATAATAGTTTGGCAGCGAAAATATGAAAATTTATTAATGTTATTTAAATTAAAAATATCTAATTTTGACTCCTAATAAATATAAAACAATGTCACAAATTACATTCAAAGGAAATCCTATTCATACTGTAGGCAGTTTGCCGGAAGTTGGAACTGTTGCTCAGGAATTCACATTAGTTGGAGCAGATCTGTCGGAAAAGCATCTGGCGGATTACACAGGAAAAAAAGTGTTGCTGAATATCTTCCCAAGCATTGATACTGGCGTTTGCGCCGCTTCTGCAAGACAATTCAACAAGGAAGCGAGTTCTTTGGAAAATACAGTTGTTATCAATGTTTCCAGAGATTTACCTTTTGCTCTTAACAGATTTTGTGCTGCTGAAGGCCTTGATAATGTAGAAGTGTTGTCAGATTTCAGAGGTAATTTCGGAGAAGATTATGGTGTGACTTTGGATGATTCTCCGTTGAGGGGATTATTGAGCAGAGCTGTGGTTGCTGTGGACGAAAAAGGAACTGTGATCTACACAGAGCAGGTTCCGGAAATAGGTCAGGAACCGAATTACGAAGCAGCTGTAAATGCTTTGAAATAAAAATTCCAATAAAATTATTCTTTATAACGGGAAATCTACTATTTTAGATTTTCCGTTTTTTAATTTATGGACATATTAAAAAGTATCTATCAGCATCCTGCATTTTCCGAAGAAGATCTTAATCTTATCTTCAGTAAACATCAAAAAATCAATTATAAAAAAGGTGATTTTTTCTTAAAGGAAAATGACATCCTCAATTCATATTTTGTTTTAGAAAGCGGTGTTGTGCGATCTTTCGTTTATGATATTGATTCTAACGACATCACCATTAATTTCTTTACAGAATCTGATATTGTGATAGAAGCATCATCATTATTTCAAAGGATCCCTTCGATAGAAAATATTCAGGCAGAGACGGATTGCTCGGTTTGGAAAATCAGCTATGATGATTTCCAGGAACTGTTTCATAGTATTCCGGCGTTGACAGAATGGGGAAGAGCGTGGATGTCTTACCAGTTATTTTATCTCAAAAACCGTTCTGTAGAAATGATTACAAAATCTGCAACAGAACGTTATTTGGATTTAATTCAAGAAAAACCTGACGTTCTGAAATTTGCGCCACTTAAAAATGTAGCGTCCTATCTGGGGATCACGGATACATCACTCAGCAGAATCAGAAAGGAAATCGTGAAGGGTTAATTTATCTTTAATAAAAAAATCAGCAATATTAATTGCTGATTTAGTTTTTAATTAAATTTCATTTTTGAGTTCCCGCTTCTGGATTTTCTTATAAACAATATTCGACATCAGTATACTGAATTCATAAAGAATTACCAAAGGCAACGCTGCTGCCATCATACTCAGGACATCTGCCGGTGTGATAATCGCGGCAACAACCATTATTAAAACAATGGCATGCCTTCTGTAAGTTTTCAGGAATTTTGGAGTCAGAATTCCAATTGATGTTAAAATGTAAACTGCAATTGGAAAAAGAAAAACCACACCCATCCCCATTGTGACCTGTAAAAATAGAGTAGTGTAATCTGACAAGTCAAACAGCTGAACGATATTATCCGAAACTTTGAACAACAATCCGAAGTTAATTGCAAAAGGCAAAATCAAAAAATAACCTGTTAAGACTCCAGCCATAAAAAGCATCCAGATCGAATTGATATAGAAGATCGAATTCTTTTTTTCATTAGGCATCAAAGCCGGGCTGATAAATTTCCACAGTTCCCAAATGATATAAGGAAAAGCCAGAACAAGACCCGAGAAAATTGAAACCGCCATCATCACATTGAATTGCTGGAACAACTGCTTCTGTTGAACACTGAAGTGAGCCGGTAAAATAAAACTATCATTGCCGGTCAATTCTCTGGAAAAATGATTCACAATTCGGAAAGTTAAAAAGTCATTTCTTGTAGGACCAAAAAAGATATGATCCATTACCCAGTTGATGTTAAAACCAACTACAATTGCTAAAATAACAATTGCTAAAATAGATCTCACAAGATGTGACCTCAACTCTCCAATATGTCCAAGGAAGGACATTTCCTTTTCTTCGCTCATTATTCTATATTAATGATATATTGATAATTGATTCAAAAATTTACACTTAATTAATACCTTCGTCCAATAAAGTATGGATATCGATAATCCCGTAATATTTGCCTTGATCTGTCACTACAAGCTGACCGATATTGAATTCTTTCAAAATTTGCATCGCTTCTTTTGCCAGATTATTTTTATCAATCGTTTTTGGGTTTTTACTTGTGATGTCAGACGCTTTAACCTTTGAGATGTCATCCTGATTTAGAAGCATTCTTCGGATATCTCCGTCTGTAATTACGCCAACAATTGTTTCGTTTTCTATCACTACGGTGATTCCGTGTTTTGAACCGCTGACAGAGATGATGACATCCCTGATCCCTGACTCCGGAGAAACTTCCGGTTTATTCTGAGAAACAAATTGCTCCACTTTTGCGGTCAGATTTTTACCAAGACTTCCACCGGGATGAAATTTAGCAAAATCGATATCTTTAAAACCTTTCAGCTCCATTAAGCAAACGGCTAAAGCATCGCCCAAAGCCATTTGAACAGTTGTTGAGCTTGTTGGAGCTAATTTATTAGGGCATGCTTCTTTGTCAACGTGTGTATTGAGAACAATATCTGCAGCTTTTCCTAATTTACTTTCAGGATTTCCTGTCATCCCGATTAAAGCGGATGAATAATCTTTCAGAAATGGAAGAAGATTGACAATTTCCGGAGAATTTCCGGAATAAGATATACACAGTATTACGTCTTGTTTCTGGATCACACCAAGATCGCCGTGGATCGCTTCTGCAGCATGTAAAAATTGAGACGGCGTTCCGGTGGAATTAAGCGTTGCAACAATTTTATTGGCAACGTGAGCCGATTTTCCAATCCCCACAATAATTAATTTCCCTTTCGATTCATTGATGGTTAAAACACTTTTTATGAAGCTGTCATTCAATCGGTTTCTGAGATTGGTCAACTCGTTTATTTCTATATCCAGCGCTTGGTGGGCGTTTGCGATTATTCCTTTTGGATCCAAAATTTTAAATTTTTAATTATTTTTTTTAATAATATTTATTTTGTATCTTCACGCTAATAATTTAACAGAGCAAAATGAAGTTTTTTAGCTTCATTTTTTTATCCCTAAAATTCAGGATTTACCATTAATGTATAACCTTTCAATAAAATGCAAATTTAGCAAACTATATTAAAGGATGAGCACAAAAGACATCAACTTATCTGCGGAACTCAAAAAATATTTCGGATTTTCAAAGTTCAAAGGACAACAGGAGCAGATTATTCAGGAACTTCTAGGTGGAAAAGATGTGTTTGTTTTAATGCCGACCGGTGGTGGAAAATCACTTTGTTACCAGTTACCGGCATTGATTTCTGAAGGAACAGCCATCGTTGTTTCTCCATTAATTGCATTGATGAAAAATCAGGTAGATGCTGTAAACGGTTTATCTTCGGATGAAGGTGTGGCTCACGTTCTCAATTCTTCTCTTAACAAATCCCAGACAAAACAGGTAATGGATGACATTACGGCTGGCAAAACAAAGCTGTTGTATGTTGCTCCGGAATCCTTAATCAAAGAAGAATATCTCGAATTTTTGAGAGATGTGAAAATATCTTTCGTTGCCATTGACGAAGCCCACTGTATCTCGGAATGGGGACATGATTTCCGCCCGGAATACAGAAACCTGAAAGGCATTATTGATAAGATCGCGGATGTTCCCGTGATTGCTTTAACGGCTACTGCAACGCCAAAGGTTCAGGATGATATTCAGAAAACTTTAGGAATGAACAATGCTCTAGTTTTCAAAGAAAGTTTCAACAGAGCTAATTTATATTACGAGATTCGTCCAAAAGTGAATGTTGATAAAGAGATTGTCAAATTCATCAATCAGCATAAAGGGAAATCCGGAATTGTCTATTGCCTCAGCAGAAGAAAGGTGGAGGAATTTGCTCAGCTTTTACAGGTTAATGGGATCAATGCGTTACCTTATCATGCCGGGTTGGATCAAAAAACAAGAGTTGCTAATCAGGACAAATTCCTGATGGAAGAAGTGGATGTGATTGTTGCAACTATTGCATTCGGAATGGGGATTGACAAGCCTGATGTTCGTTTTGTAATTCATTATGATATTCCAAAATCTTTGGAAAGCTATTATCAGGAAACCGGACGCGCCGGAAGAGACGGAGGAGAAGGTTATTGCCTGGCATTCTATGATCCGAAAGATATTGAAAAATTAGAAAAATTCCTGGCTCAAAAACCTGTTTCCGAAAGAGAAATCGGACTACAGCTTCTGAATGAAGTGGTTGGTTATGCAGAAACATCCATGAGTAGAAGACAATATCTGCTGTATTATTTTGGAGAAAAATTCGATCCGGTGAAAGGCGAAGGTGCAATGATGTGCGATAATTCCCAGAATCCGCCCAAGTTAAAGGATGCAGCTAGGGATTTGAAAAAAGTGTTGGAAATGATCAAATCTTTGGGAGAAAAATTCCGTACAAAAGACCTCATCACTATCATTGCCGGTAAAGAAACGGCTGTTACCAAATCTTATAAACTGGAGCAGACAGAATTCTTTGGATTCGGAAAGGAAGAAACGGACAACTATTGGAAGTCGATTATCAGGCAAGCGACTGTTCAGGATTTTCTTAGAAAGGATATCGAAACTTATGGTGTTCTGAAAATTTCTGAAAAAGGAAATGATGTGATCTCAGGAAAATACAAAGAACCGTTTTTGATTGCTGAAGACAGAGAATATGATCTGACTCAGATCAAGCAAAAAACTGACAGTGAGCAAGTTCAGATTCAGGCTGGTGGCGGACTGGATCAGTTGTTATTCGGGCAGTTAAAGGATCTTAGAAAAACTGTGGCTAAAAAACACGGCATTCCGCCTTATACGGTTTTTATGGATCCAAGCCTGGAAGATATGACAGTACAATATCCTATAACAGTGGAGGAAGTTGCGAAAATCTACGGTGTAGGTGAAGGTAAGGCCAGAAAATACGGAAAAGAATTTGCTGATTTTATAAAGAAATATGTTGAGGATAATGGTATAGAAAGAACTCAGGATCTTGTAATGAAACAGGTGGCCAATAAATCCAGCCACAAGGTTTTTATTATTCAAAATACCGATAAAAAGATAGATCTTGAAGATATCGCAAAAGCAAAGCATCTATCAATGAGCGATCTTCTTTCTGAAATGGAAAGTATTGTTTACCAAGGAACAAAGCTTAATATCGATTATTACATTGAAGAAAATTTTGACGAAGATGTTGTAGATGATTTTATGGATTTTATGAAAAACTCAGAGAGTGACAGTATGAAAACATTACTGGCTGAATATGGCGATGATCTCACAGATGATGAAGTGAGAGTTCTCCGGATCAAATTTATCAGTGATGTTGCTAACTAAATATAATAATTGTCGGAAAACTTTCCGGCATTTTTATTTATAGGAATTCCCATTTTGGTTTTGTAATTTTGATTGATGAAATCGCTAAACAAATAGTGATTTAGATCAACATTGAAAAAAATGAACATCTACATATGAAAAAGTCAATCATTTTCATATTACCCGATTTGGAAACTGGAGGAGCGGAAAGAATTGTGACAACAATTGCCAATCATCTTCCCAGGGACAGGTTTTCTCCTTCGATTCTTTTGTTGAGAAAAGAAGGCGCTTATCTTGAATTTCTGAAACCCGATGTTGAAATTATCGATATCCAGACTCCGAGAATCAGACATTCTCTCAAACCGATTCTGTTAGAAATAAAAAGAAGAAAACCGGATATTGTCTTTTCGGGTTTTGGTGAGATAAATGCATATTTGTCTTTGTTTACAAGATTGTTTCCGAATACAAGATTCATTGCCCGGGAGACTAATGTTGTCTCGCAACACGTGACGAGGAAAGAGATCAGATTTTTTTATAAATTCTATAATAGTTATGATAAAATCATTGCTCAAAGTAATGATATGCAAAATGATCTGATCAAAAATTTCGGCATCAAAAAAAAGAAATTGGTTAAGATCAATAATCCTGTGGATGTTAATTTTATTGAAGAAAAACTTAATGAATCTGAACGTCCGGCAGAATTTTCTCATCAGCACAAAAATGTGGTTGCCATTGGAAATCTATCAGCAAGAAAAGGTTTTGATAATCTTCTGAAAGTTTTTTCAAGACTTAAAAATCAGAATATTTTGCTTCATATTCTGGGAGATGGACGTGACAAGGAAATGTTGATTCAGATGAAAGAGATGCTCGGTTTGGATCATGTTATTTTTCATGGTAAAAAAAGTAATCCTTATCAATATCTCAAGTTTGCGGATCTTTTCATTTTGTCATCACGTTACGAGGGTTTTCCTAATGTCCTTTTAGAAGCAGGAATTTGTGGAATTTATTCTTTAGCCAATAATTGTCCCGGCGGGATTGACGAAATTATTATTGATCAAATCAACGGCGAAATAGCTGATATCGAGGATTATGATAACTTTGCAGAGAGAATAAAACACGCTGTTTATAAAAATAATAACAGAGAAAATATTAAAGAATCTATTAAATCCAGATTTTCCAAAGAGATTATCCTGAAAAAATACGAAGATCTTCTTGGGAATTTATAAGAACTAATTAAACATGTTAGACGAAATATTCAGTGAAAATGGTCAGGGGATTATTTATATGTGGTCTATCCCAATCCATGCTATTGTCATTTTAGGCGAGATGATCTACAGTCATTTCAACCGGGAAAAATTATACGAGACCAAAGACGTTTTATCCAATGTTTATCTGGCTATTCTCAATTATGGATTAGATCTTCTGATGAAAGGAGTATCTATGGCTGTGATGTTTTTCTTTTATCATCACCGTTTATTCACTTGGGAATTTAATGTTTGGTATTTTGTCGCAGTTTTTGTTTTACAGGATTTTGCTTATTATGTTTTGCATTATGTAGATCATCATTCCAGAGCGTTTTGGGCGGTTCATATCACACATCATAGTTCAGATCATTTCAATATCACAACTGGCTTTAGAAGTCCCGTTTTACAACCATTATACAGGTATTTGTACTTTTCGCCATTGGCATTTTTAGGATTCAATCCTTGGCATATTATGGTTGCCTATTCGGTTTTACAGGTTTATGGGACTTGGGTGCATACGCAGACTGTTAAGAATCTTGGTTTCCTGGAATGGTTCATGGTTACACCTTCACATCATAGAGTTCATCACGCCTGCAACATCCGTTATCTGGACAGGAATATGGGAATGGCGCTGATTATCTGGGACAGAATTTTTGGAACATTTGAAAAAGAAGTTCCCGAAGTTCCGATCAAATACGGAATCTATCCCAAAATGGAGGACAAAGGTCCTGTGAATTTAGTTTTCTACGAATGGAAAAAAATTGCGAAAGACCTGAAACAGCCTGACTTAAAATTTACAGATAAACTAAAATATCTTTTCTATTCTCCAGGCTGGCGACACGACGGAACGGGTAAAACCGTTAGAGACTATCAGCGTGAAGAATTAGAAAGAAGAATGAAAAAACAAGCGTCATGATTATAAAAAAATTGATCCCATTCATTGGAGTATTATTGATTTTAATTAATTGCAATTCATCAGTTAAATCAGGAGACTCAACTCTTAATGAAGAAATCCCTTACAGAGAAGCGAAAAATTATTTCGTTAAAAATAACATTGATGCTGCGATTGACAATCCGAAATTTGAAACGCAGGGAGAATTCGACCAGGTTTTTGGAATGGCAACAACAATGGGAGAGAACGGAAAACCAACGCCAGTTGATTTTTCTAAAGAATTTGTCATCGCACAAATCGAAGATCCTTCAAACCAAAGTGTAGAACTAAAGCCGGTTTCAATCCGAAAGAACGCAAATATTCTTGAGGTTAAATACAGAAAATTGGTTGGGGAAAATCAATCTTACACAACTCAAACTGCAATGATTTTGATTATTGATAAAAAATACGAAGGCGATGTTAATTTCGTTGAAGTAAAATAATTATAAAGAAATTAAATAAAAAATTCCTGAATTTTAATTCAGGAATTTTTGTTTTGCTATGTCGAAAACGCGTTTATCAATTGGTAATGGAAAAGGATTTTCACCTTCTAACGGAATCCATTCTGTCTTTTCTATGCAAGGATCTAAGATTAGTAAATCTTCTTCATTTAAAATTTCAGCCAAGTAATAAATTGTAATCAATTGCTCATTATCCCGGAATCTGGAAACCAGAAAATCGTCTTGTGTATAAAAGTGGTCTTTAATTTCAATCTCAAGATTCAGTTCTTCCTGGAACTCTCTCTTCAGGCATTCTAAAGTGCTTTCTCCATATTCCAATCCGCCGCCGGGCAATTTAAGAAGATGATCTCCGGCATATTCCTCGTGAAGTGCAAGAACTTTGTTGTCTTTTATACAAAGTGCATACACCCGAATGTTGATTTTGTCTATCATATATTGTGATTTGCAGTGCCTAATTTAGGGAAATTATTTTTTCCAGGCGTTGATCATTTCTCTTTTTCCGGGAGGACCTTGTTTTTTTTCTACTTCAAATCCTAATTCCTGCAAGGCTCGTCTCACACTTCCTTTGGAAGAATAAGTTGTCAGCAAACTTCCTGTTTTCATTTTGGAAGCAACAATCTCAAATAATTCTTTCTCCCAAAGATCAGGCTGTACTCTGGCTCCGAAACAGTCAAAATAAACCAGATCAACAGGAGGTAAGTCCATGTTTTTTATATTAAAGAAGTCGTCTTTTATTTTTTTAAGATAAAAATTAACATCTAGTTCAACTAATTTTTCCCATTCTGTTTCATGGATTTTAAGAGACATATTTTGAACAATTGGGTTCGGAAATAATTCAGAATAAGACAATTCGGTCGCTTCTTGCAAAAAAATCGGATATTTTTCCACACCAAAATAATTGATTACATGATTTTTGTCATTTCTCAAATATTCATCAAATGTTACCAAAACGTTAAGACCTGTTCCAAAACCCAACTCTAAAATATTAATTTCACAACTATTTATCAAATTAAGTCCATTTTTGATAAATACGTGATTGGCTTCCTGAAGTGCACCGTGTTTAGAATGGTATGTTTCTTTTAATTCACTGATTAATAAAGTTTTACTACCGTCGCTGGTGCTGATTAATTCTCTTTTCAAAGTATTTTTTTACAAAATTAAACTAAATTTTGATTATTAAAAAATTATTATATATTTGTAATACCTCAACAAAAAATTAAAAAATGATAATTCAAAAAACTTCAAATCCAAGAATTTCATCATTTGATCCTAATAATTTTTCTTTTGGAAACACTTTTATAGATCATATGATTATTTGTGAATACGAAAATGGGAAATGGGGGGATCTTCAATTGGTTCCTTATGGTCCTATCGGTTTTACCCCTGCTATGATGGGGGTCAATTACGGACAGGCTTGTTTTGAAGGAATGAAGGCTTATAAGGATAAAGATGGTCAGGTATTTCTTTTTCGTCCGGAAAAGAACTTTGAGCGTATTAACAAATCCGCAAAAAGATTAGCAATTCCTGAGATTTCCGAAGAAATGTTTATGGACGGATTAAAAGCTCTTGTGGATATTGACAGAGACTGGATTCCTCACGGAGAAGGAATGTCTTTATATCTAAGACCTTTGCTGTTTGCAACAGAAGAAGCTCTGAAAGCGAGAATCTCCGAGAAGTATATGTTTGCCATTGTGGCAACACCAGCAAAAAATTATTATACCGCTCCGGTTTCTGTTAAAATTGCCGATCACTACTCAAGAGCAGCAAGTGGAGGTGTGGGTGCTGCAAAAGCAGCAGGAAATTATGCTGCTTCTTTCTATCCAACCCAGCTGGCAATAGAAGAAGGATATGAGCAGATCATCTGGACAGACGATTGTTCACACGAATATTTTGAGGAAAGTGGAACAATGAACGTTTTTGTAAGAATCAACGATACAATTTATACACCTAAAACTTCAGATAAAATCCTGGATGGCGTTACAAGAGACAGCTTTATCCAGCTTGCAAAAAATAGAGGAATTGAAGTTGTTATCGGTAATGTAAAAGTTTCCGATGTCATAGAAGCCCAGAAAAATGGAACTTTGAAAGAAGTCTGGGGAGTAGGGACTGCAGTGGTTACAAGTGTTTTTCAGGCCTTGGGATATCAAGGCGAGCATTTGGTTTTACCACAGCTTTCTGAAGAAGAAAGTTATGCTTCATTACTTAAAAATGATCTTGTTAATATCCAGACTAATAAAGCCGAAGATCCTTTTGGATGGAGAGTTTTGGTAGAAGAACATGTTTACAGTCTTTAGAATTAAATAATTAAAGATAAATTGAAAGAATGAAAACCGGAAAATTGCTTCCGGTTTTTGTTTTTTGATAACAATTAAGTCTGGCAAAATCCTTATTTTCGCAAAAGATTTTCGAGCATTTTAGAAATATCATTAGAGAATGAACAAATTATTTTACATATCGATTTTAATTCTTACCGCTTCTTGTGCCAAGCAAACACCTGCGCAGCATCCTGAAGAACAGTTTATGTCAGAAAGCGAACTGGAAGTTTCTAAAAACCGTACAAAAGAACTCAATACTCTTGAAAGAAATCAAATCGAGGATTGGATAAAATCTCAGAATGTAAAATATTATCCTATGGGGATGAACTATTGGGTGAATATAGAAAATCTAGAGAAAAACTACCGTAAAAATAATGGTGAAAAAGTCTCTTATCAATATTATATTTACGATTTTGACAGGGTAAAACTATACGACACACCAGTAGAAAACATCAATGTGGAATTTGGTCATTTTAAAGAAATGGATGCGGTAGAAGATGTAATAAGATATCTGAAAAAAGGAGAGGAGGCAGAATTACTGGTACCTTCGGTTTTGGCTTACGGAACTTACGGTGATAATAAAAAAGTTCCGAATGATATGCCATTAATCATCAAAGTAAAAGTATTATAAAAATTAACGCATAAATAAAATGAAGAAATTTATAGCATTATCTATAACATTATTAACATTATTAAACTGTAAAACATTGGAAATAGACAAAGAAACTTACAAGAGTCTGCCAGACGGACTTTATGGAAATCTGACAACAAGTAAAGGTGACATTTTGGTCAAATTCGAAGATGAAAAATCTCCGGTTACTGTTGCTAATTTTGTTGGTCTTGCTGAAGGTAAAATCGAAAATAAATCTAAGAAAAAAGGCGAGCCATTCTATGACGGGACTATTTTTCACAGAGTAATCAAAGATTTTATGATCCAGGGTGGGGATCCGCAAGGAACCGGAATGGGTGATCCGGGCTACAAATTCGATGATGAGAAAAATGACCTTCAACATACAGGGAAAGGAATCCTATCAATGGCTAATTCCGGCCCTAATACCAATGGTTCCCAGTTTTTCATCACAGAAGTTGCAACACCTTGGCTAGACGGAAGGCATACAATTTTTGGTAAGGTTGTAAAAGGTGAAGCTGTGATCGATTCTATTGCAAATGTAGAAAAAGGGGCTCAGGACAAACCAAAAACAGACGTAGTGCTTAACAAAGTTGCCATCTTCAGCAAAGGTGACAAATACAAACATTACGATGCTGAAAAAATCTTCAATGAAGGAAAGGCAAAAATCCAGGAAAACAACAAAGCTTATTTAGCAAAAGCTGAGGCTGATAAGAAGAAAAAAGAAGAAGAATTCAAAGCCAATCAACAAAAGCTGGTTGATGGTCTTAAGGCAGGAATGCAATCTACGCCTTCCGGTCTTTATTACAAAATTACTAAAACTTCAACCGGAGCTAATCCAACGCCAGGACAAACGGTTGCTGTTCATTATGCAGGAAAATTGGTTAATGGGGAAGAGTTTGACAACTCTTTTAAAAGAGGACAGCCAATTGATATTCCGATCGGAGTTGGGCAGGTAATCAAAGGTTGGGACGAAGGAATTCTTTTGTTAAAAGAAGGTGAAACCGCAACGTTGCTGATTCCGCCAGCTTTAGGTTACGGCGAAAGAGGAGCAGGAGGTGTTATTCCGCCAAATGCATGGTTGGTTTTTGACGTTGAACTGGTAAAGATTGAAAAGTAATCTGAACTTATATAAAAAACGGAGCGACATTATTCGCTCCGTTTTTTTATGATAATAATTGATAAGCTTTTTTAGCGCCTTTCACACAATCCTGATATTGTTCTTCTGATATCTTCTCATCGATTATTGATTTGAATTCCTGCCAATAAGATCCTGTGTTTTCTCCATAAACTCCAAAATAGTTGAAATCTACATTCTCAAATTCCGGATTTTTTTTTAGCTGTTTTGCAATGATATTCCCACCAAGAGTAGAACCTTCCATAACATATAAAGCTCCGAATGCTTCGGCTTCGTTTTCCAGATTATGAGTTGGGGTTTCTGATTCGGTCAGGATATTAAGTTTGTCTAAGTCAATTTTAAGAGCATCGATTTTCGTCCTTGACTCTAATTTAAGTTCCGGATAATTTTTTAATTTTTCATGGATTTGAGGTTCGTATCTGCTGATAAGCTTGTAATTATGGATCAAAAGATTTTTGTAATCATCAAGTGTGTAAGATTTATCGAATATTTTCTGCGATTGTAAGTTGGCTTCTGTTTCGTCGTGTTGCTGTTTTGTTTGTTCTTTAAGAAATACTGAAATCATAATTTGGTTTTTGAAATTTTAATGTAAAGGTTGTTCCTTTTCCGCTTTCACTTTCATAGCTGATTTTTCCACCCATTTTCTCCATCAGATGATGGACGATGCTCAAACCAACGCCATTTCCGTGAAATTCTTTCGCATTATTCATCCTGCTGAAAATCTTGAACATTTTGTTCGATTCTTTTTTATCAATCCCAATTCCGTTATCAGTAATTTTATAAGTTACAGCGTCTTCATAAACCTCACCTTCGATTTTCACCATTGGTTTGCTGGATTTTGAAGAATACTTGACAGCATTGCCGATCACATTAACAAAGACCTGATAAACCATTGTTTTATCGCCTAAAACTTCCGGCGTGTTTTCAATGACAATCTCGGTATGCGGCGAATTAAAGCTGATCTTGGAATCTTCTGCAAGTTTACTAATTAGCGAGTCTACTTCAACTCTCTTTAGCTCTATTTCTGATTTTTTAATTTTACTTAATTCTAAAACATTTCGGATCATTTCGCTCATTGTATCCACCTGAGTAATAATATTACTCAATGTTTTTTGAACATTTTCCGGATCAGGAATTTTTTGCGCCAGTTGTGCATTTAGTTTTATAACAGTCAGTGGCGTATTAAGATCGTGAGAAATAGTGTGCGAGAATGAGTCCAGTTCCTGATTCAGTTCCTTTAATTGATTATTAAGATCAACAATCTGGGAAGATTTGGTATGAGAAGCTTTCAGGATAACAGATGTGATCCATCTTGCGGATTCAATTTCCTTGATTTTCCAGGGCAGAGAAGTGCCTTTGACATATTCTTTCCAGACTTCGAAAGATTTTCTGGGAGAAAATTTGATGATTTCTACACCGTCTTTTATTTCAGAAATGATACCTTTTTCAGGCTTTCCGGCCCACTTTATTTTCTGTCCCTGTTCTTTTCTCAACCATATCAGCATATCAGATGTATTATTTCCCAGAACGCTGATGATAATGCCACAGCTTTTTTCCGGATTGTCCAATTCTACATTAATATCTTGACAAAGCGTATTGGAGATATAAGTATTCTCTTCAAAGTTCAGGTTATTCTCTTTGCTCCAATTGATGATTTTCTCAATATCAGGGTGATTGGGAACACTCCCCGCAGTTAAGATTTCATTATTAATTTTAATAATCATCCCATCCGCGGCACAGCTATCCATAATATCCCTGATATTAGTTTCCAAAGCTTTTCCAAAATCTTCTTCACTCAAGAGATTTTGACGAAGGGAGATGTTACTTAGATTTATTCTCTGGTATTCTTCCAAAGTCTGCAAAGATCTGTAAGAAGCAAATGCATTTGCAGAAGTTCTTGTCAATGTCTCTGCCAATAATCTAGATTGGAGATCAAGATGTTTGGGTTCAGCATTCTGGCAGGCAACCATTCCCCATAATTCTCCATTGACAATAATGGACGTGCTGAAGCTGGATTCTACCTTGGCATTCTTCAGATATTCTCTGTGAACAGGTGAGGATGCTCTCGTAATACTATAAGTTAAATCGATTTCTTCCTTAGGAACTAAGCCAACAATAGGGTAAGTCTGCCCGGAAACGTGTGAAGTGATTCTAACGGGATTTTTGAGATAAAGTGCTCTTGCTTGTGCAGGAATATCAGATTCAGGATAATGAAGGTCGAGATAGCTTTCTAGGTTAGGTTTAACCAATTCTTCTATGACCTGACCGCTGCCATCATATAAAAACTGATAGATCATTGCTCTGTCATAATCAATAACATCTTGGATCTCTTTTAACAAGACTTTCCAAATATTTTCATCATTAGAATTTCTAAGAATATGCTGTATTGCCGCATATTCTTTATTGATCTTATGATTAGGGATTACCTTTTCCATTTCAAAAAAGGTGAACCCACCGTTGGTGTGAATACTTAAAGTATATTCTACATTTCTAAAATTAATGTGCTGTATTGCAAGATCTTCTGTGTTGGAATAGTTTTCCCAGTTGACATCAATTCCAATATTATTAAATAATATCTGAATATCTTTTCCCAAAATGGAAGGATCAAGAGAAAATAAATCTAAAATATTTTCACTGTAAAAAATAACTCTGGAGTTTTGCGTCCCAAGCAAAAAACCATAGCTCTGAACTTCTCCACAAATATGAATTGGTTCTTGGTCACAATTGATATATTCTTTCGGATACATATTTGATGATTAAATTGATATACCCTTTGTGTTTTGCTGAGTAAAGATAAACATTAAAATTAACTAATGTTAATTTTATTTGATTATTGCTGTTTTCATTAATATTTTATTGTTTAAATTATTGAAATTCAATATAAAAAGTTAAAATGTTCATGTATGGGTAATAAAAAAGGAACAATTTTTTGTTCCTTTTTGTCATTTATCTATTTCATATCGTACATTATCAAAGCTGTAATTAGTTTAGGTTCAATTAAGGTACATTTTGGGGGCATTTTGATTTCTTTATCAGAAATTTTCAACAGATCCGAAAAGCTGATAGGGTAGATACCAAACCCGACTTTATATTCTCCGCTATCCACTTTTTCTTTTAATTCAGAAATACCATTGATATCGGAAGTTCCTTTCTGATAAGTAATCTTATCGGTATGTTTTGCATTTTCGATTCCTAAGATATTCTCAAAAATGTACTTATCCACCAAATGATGATCCAGATCGTTACCATTTTTATGCTCTTCACGAATACTATGTTTTACGTGTAAACTGTAAAATTTACCGCCAAGATACATACTGATGTGAAACTTTTGAGAAGGGAAATAGGGTGCTTCGCCTTTTTCGTGGATTTGAAAATCTTCTTTTAGTTTTTCTAAGAAGTCTTCATCGGACAGCCCGTTAAGATCTTTGAGAAGACGATTGTAATCGTTGATCTTGATGGATTGGTTGGAAACAATGAAGCTGTAAACAAAATTATAATGTTCCGTACCGTGAGATCTTTTGTATTTATCTCTTTGCTTTTTAGCATATTCTGCAACAGAACCAATTCTGTGGTGTCCGTCAGCGATATAAAAAGAATCAATTGGATCAAGAACCTCTTTGAATTGCTGAAGTTTCAGGCGGTTGTCGATTCTCCAGATCTTGTGTCTTACTTTTTTATCATCGGTATAATTGATAATAGGAACGTTCTTCTGCTCGTGTGTCATCAGAAGTTCCACTTTGGAATTAGAATGATACGTCAAAAGAACTGGCTCAGCCTGCACACCTACTTTTTCAAGATAATGTGCCATTTTCATTCTTCTTTCAGTGATTGTGGATTCGTGTTTTTTGATTTTTCCTTCCCAGAAGTCATCAACACTTACAAGACCCATTAACCCTCTGAAGCTTGTTTTGTCAGGAAGCGTCTGCTCATATAGATAGTAAGCGGAATCGTCTTGAGTTAACTTTTTCTCGTCCAATAATTCTTCGAAATTAGACCTTATTTTTCTCAGATTCCTGTCAACATCTTTGGATTTACTTACAACCGCAGGCTTTATCATCTGGATATAAGAATCATCAACCTGAGCTTTTTTATTGATTTCTTCCTGCGTAAAATTATCCAAAGAATAAGTAGGGAAAACTTCAATAAAATCAGGATTTGGTCTGATTCCTCTAAATGGTTTAAATACTGGCAGTTGTGCTAATTCTTCTCCTATTCTGTTTTGGGCGTCCATTGTATTGCCACCAACATGTGGAGAAAGCGAAAGAGCGGGATTCATTAGAATCAGAACTTCCGGCGTTGGTTCTTTTTCAAAAACGTCTAAGGCAGCACCGTAAACCTTTCCGCTTTCTATGGCATCCAAAAGAGCAACTTCGTTGATAACGCCACCTCTTGCAGTGTTCGCTATGAAAACACCTTCCTTCATTAATTTTAGTTCTTTGGAGTCGATAAGATATTCATCTGTTTTACCTGTATTAAGGCTGATGAAATCTGAGTTTTTTAAAACTTCATCTAAATTTACTGATTTAATTTCAAAATCCAAAGATTGACCATCGAAAAAGCTAAGCTGAATGTTCTCAGTTTTCGGTGTTCTGTTGTAAGCTAAGATTTTCATTCCGAGAGAAATTCCCATCTTAATCACTTCAATGCCGATATTTCCCATTCCGATAACGCCTAAGGTTTTTCCGGAAAGTTCAGTCGCATTATTGAATGATTTTTTCAGTGCATTGAAATTAGTTTCGCCTTCCAAAGGCATCAGTCTATTACTCTCGTGAAGGAATCTTGCTAATGAAAAGAAATGTGCGAAAACCAACTCTGCAACTGATTTGCAGGAAGCTTTTGGTGTATTGATGATATAAATGCCTTTGTCAATAGCATATTCCACATCAATATTGTCCATCCCGATACCGCCACGGCCTATAATCTTAAGATTGGGACATTCGTCAATCAAGTCTTTTCTAACCTGAGTAGCACTTCTCACCAAAAGAACATCAACATTATTGTCATTGATGAATTTGCTCAGGTGTTCAGGAGACACTCTGGCTTCCAAAACCGTAATATCTGCCTCTTTCAAAAGCTGAACCCCTTTTTCGGAGATTCCATCATTGGCTAATACAATCATTGTTTAATTCAAAAATCCTTTAGTTACTGAGTTTCCTTGAAATGTTTGAGTTAAAAATCAAGGTGGGCTAAGATACGACTTTTTCTTCTGATTAACATTATTTTAACAAAAAAACGTCCTCAATTAGCTGAAGACGTTTAATAATTTATAAGGAGAAAAGTACTTAGATACTTTTCATCACATCTACTAAAACTTGTACGCTTTCTATCGGCATTGCATTGTAGATGCTTGCTCTGTAACCGCCAACACTTCTGTGTCCGTTCAGTCCGCTGATCCCTGCTGCTTTCCAGGCTGCGTCAAAAGCTTCCTGCTTAGACTCATCTGTCAAAGTAAAAGTCACATTCATAAAGGAACGGTCTTCTACAGCTGCTACACCCTGGAAGTTTGGATTGCTGTCGATCTCGTCATAAAGCAATTTAGCTTTTGCATTATTTTTGGCTTCGGCGGCTGCAATTCCTCCGTTTTCCTCAAGATGTTTCAATGTCAGATAAGACGCATAAACAGCAAAAACCGGAGGTGTATTAGACATCGATTCTTTATCGATATGAACAGCATAATCCAAATAAGTTGGAATCTGTCTTCCTGTTTTTCCAAGAATCGATTTTTTAACCACAACCAAAGTTGCTCCAGCCGGACCCATATTTTTCTGAGCACCTGCATAAATTAAATCAAACTGAGAAAAATCCAATTCTCTGCTGAAAATATCAGAAGACATATCACAAACCAAAAGCGTATCTACTTTCGGGAAAGATTTCATTTGCGTCCCAAAAATCGTATTGTTGGAAGTACAATGAAAATAATCGTATTCCGAACCTATTGTATAATCTTTCGGAATATAATTATAATTCGATTCTTTTGAAGATGCCACAACATCTACATTACCAACCATTTTAGCTTCCTTGATAGCACCTGATGCCCAAGTTCCGGTATTCGTGTAAGCTGCTTTTCCATTTACGGATAAAAGGTTATAAGGTACCATCAAAAACTGAAGACTTGCGCCACCTTGCAGATACAATACTTCGTAATCATCTCCAAGATTCATCAGTCTTTTTACAATAGCACGGGCTTCATCCATTACAGCAACAAATTCCTTACTCCTGTGAGAGATCTCCAAAAGAGATAATCCCATACCGTTGAAATCCAGAACGGCATCTGCTGCTTTTTGAAAAACCTCCTCAGGAAGAATGCTGGGACCTGCGCTAAAATTATGTTTTTTCATTTAGTTATAAGTAATTAGGTATTAGGCTTATTAATTCTAAAGCCAAGAGCATGAAGCTGTTGGCTGATTGTTATTCGTTATGAAGGAATGCTTTTTTTGCTAAAAGTTGTTCTTCGGTTTCTACGTGATCCTCATCCGGAACACAGCAATCAACAGGGCAAACGGCAGCACACTGCGGCTCTTCGTGGAATCCTTTGCACTCCGTACATTTGTCTGTTACAATGAAATAATAATCGTCCGCAACAGGTTCCTGAGCGGCATCAGCATTTACAGAAAGTCCTGACGACAAAACCACCATTCCCTTCAGTGAGGTTCCTTCTGATGCTTTCCAGTCTACAGCTCCTTCATAGATGGCAGTGTTCGGACATTCCGGCTCACAAGCGCCACAATTTATACATTCGTCTGTTATCTTGATAGCCATTGCTATATTTATTTATATTTTTGTGCAAAATTACAAAAAAAAAGCCAGCTATGCTGAACGAAAACAAAATTTTGGGGCTCGAAAAATTAGGAATTTTCATTAATGATTTCATTCAAAAAAATGATGAGGATTATAATGAACAGGAAGAACGATTAGCTTATCTGATGACACGTTCTGAAATCGAAAATCCATGGTTCACCCAAGAAAATCAACGTTATAACCTGCAACAATGGGCGAGTCTTTTTACCAGACAGGATATAGAAGAATGGCTTTCCAAATATCAGTTGTCCGGTACACCAAAAAGAGTAGGACTGATATTGGCGGGTAATATCCCCTTAGTTGGTTTCCACGATGTGATCTCGGTGGTTTTGAGCAATCATACCCCTGTCATCAAATTATCTTCAAAAGACCGTGTGGTTTTACCTTTTCTGTTGCAGCTCTGGAACGGGTTCTCCAATAATGAAATTGAATATCATATTGTTGAAAAATTAGAAAACTTCGATGCTGTGATTGCAACAGGGAGTAATAACACAGCAAGATACCTGAAATATTATTTCAAAGACAGCCTTAGCATCATCAGGAAAAACAGAACGTCTGTCGCAGTCTTGAAGGGCGATGAAACTAATGAAGAATTACAATTGTTAGCTGATGATATTTTCCGTTATTTCGGATTGGGCTGCAGAAATGTAACCCGGATCATGATTCCAGGTGATATGAAATTGGACAGATTGTTTGAGAATTTCATCCATTATAAAGATGTTATCAATCATAACAAATATGCGAATAATTATGATTACAACAGAGCCATTTATCTCTTGAACCAAGACCAGTTCTGGGATAATAATTTTGTGATGCTGAAGGAAGATGAGAAACTCTTCAGTCCGTTATCTGTGATTAATTTTTCCCGTTATAACAGTCCGGAAGAAGTGAAAGTATTTTTAGAAAACCACAAAGAAGAGATACAGACCATTGTTGCAAAACCGGAGCTGGGATTAGAATCAATCGGTTTTGGAGAAACGCAAAATCCTTCACTGGATACTTATGCCGATAATGTGGATACGATGGCTTTTTTGAGTGTGGTATAATCTTAAAATAAATATTATCAATAATTAAAAAATTCGGATTCGAAAGATTCCGTTTTTTTGTTTGAGTTGTCTTGCAAAAACTTTAATGATAATTATATAATTTCAAACCATCATTGCCATATCAATTTAAGATTTGTTATACACACAAAATGATCATACAAAAGCTGAGTATTAATCTTATTGCGAACAAAGTGAAGCAATCTCAAAAAACATTCATCTAAACGTATTTTAAGTTGAGATAAAAAGTACATTCAAAATAGTAGAAATTATTCGTAATTGTAATGATAGAGATTGCTTCGCTGTTGCTCGCAATGACGGTCGCATCTAATAAAATAGATCAAAAATATCTTTGATATCATCATACAAATCTTTCCAATCAGGATTAGTTGACTGAATCAAATCTATTTTCTTTTGCCTGGAACCAGCTTTGATTTGTTTTTCTCTGGCAATAGCATCTCCAATCTCCTGAAAAGATTCCCAATAAACCAATTTGTACAAATTGTATCTGCTGGTAAAGCTGTTTTGATATTTGTTCTGTCTGTGTTCAATGACTCTTTCCGGCAAATTGGATGTAACACCAACATATAATGTAGTGTTGTTTTTATTGGTCATTATATAAATAAAGCCGGGTTTCATATCCTAAAATTAATAAAAGATCGGTTTAATTCGTTAGCAATGACAAAATCAAATATTATTTTTCAAAAGACCATTCTTTGTTTTTTATCTAAGTAACAATCCCCAACAATTGGCAACTAATAAAATGTTGCGTAAATTACGCTCCGAAAAAATAAAAGTATTACTATGAAAAAACTATTTATTTCGATTTCACTATTATTTATGATGAATGCAATGGCACAGAAATTTGAAACACAAACCAATACAGATAAACAGGGTTATACCTACGAGACGGTAAAAAACGACCAGTCAGGCGTTAGGGTTTACACCTTAAAAAACGGACTGAAAGTCTATCTTGCTAAAAATGATGATGCACCAAGAATCCAGACTTATATCCCTGTAAGAACTGGTTCCAACAATGACCCAAGCGATAATACAGGATTAGCACATTACCTGGAACATATGGTTTTCAAGGGAACTTCTAAATTGGGAACCAGCGATTGGGCAAAGGAAAAAGCTTTGCTAGCGCAGATTTCTGATTTGTATGAGCAGCACAAAGCAGAAAAAGACCCTGCAAAGAAAAAAGCATTATACAAGAAAATAGACGAAGTATCTCAGGAAGCGTCAAAATATGCGATCGCTAATGAGTATGATAAAGCGATCTCTTCTCTTGGAGCAACCGGAACCAACGCGCACACCTGGTTAGACGAAACGGTTTACAAAAACAACATCCCGTCCAACGAACTGGAAAAATGGCTGAAAGTGGAGCATGAGCGTTTCTCCGAATTGGTTTTGAGATTATTCCACACAGAATTGGAAGCGGTTTATGAAGAATATAACCGTGCGCAGGATAACGACGGAAGATTGGTCAACTACGCAATGATGGAAGCATTGTTTCCTAAACATCCAAACGGTCAGCAAACAACCATTGGAACTTCGGAACACTTGAAAAGCCCTTCTATGGTAGCGATTCACAAATATTTCGATACTTACTATGTGCCTAATAATATGGCAGTCGTTTTAGTTGGTGATTTGGATTTTGATAAAACCATTAAACTGGTGGATCAGTATTTTGGAACATTCAAATACAAAGAATTACCAATGAAGAAAATGGTGTCTGAGGAGCCAATGACCAGCATTGTTTCCAGAACGGTAAAAAGTCCTTCTGCACCAAGAATGACCATGGCCTGGAGAACAGATTCTAACGGAACACAGGAAGCCAGATTAGCTGATGTTGTTGCCGAAATATTGAGTAACAGTGGAGACGCTGGTTTGATTGATCTTAACATCAATCAGAAACAAAAAACACTTGGTGCCGGTGCATATGAATCACCTTTCAAAACTTATGGTGCATTTGTTTTAAGCGTGGTTCCGAAAGATGGACAAAGCTTCGATGATGCTAAGAAATTGCTATTGGAACAAATCGATCTGGTTAAAAAAGGACAATTCCCGGACTGGATGCTGAATGCTATCGTGAATGACCTGAAAGTTCAGAGAATGAAACGTTGGGAAACTGCTGACGGATTAGCTACAACATTATATTCTACTTATATCGGTAACAGAACCTGGGAGCAGGAACTGGATGAGATCAACCAATATGAAGCCATTACAAAAGCGGATGTTGTGAAATTTGCTAATGATTTTTTCAAGGATAATTATGTAGTCGTTTACAAAGAAAAAGGTGTTAATGACAAATTAGTTCGTGTAGAAAACCCGGGCATCACGCCAATCAAATTAAACAGAGAAGCGCAATCGCCTTTCCTAAAAGATATCATTAATACAAAATCTTCTGATATAAAGCCTCAGTTCATTGATTTCAAAACAGCAATTGCTACTTCTACAATCAAAGACAAGAAAATCAGCTTCGTTAAAAATAAATATAACGAAGTGGCTCAGGTTAATTATATTTTCCCTTTCGGAACAGATAATGACAAGGAACTGGCTCTTGGTGTAACTGTGTTGCAGTATCTTGGAACTGATAAATATACGCCGGAACAATTGAAAGAAGAATTTTACAAACTGGGAATTTCTAATACTTTCAGAACAGCGAACGATCAGATGATTATTACCCTGAGTGGGCTGGAAAGCAATATGCCAAAAGGAGTAGAATTGATGAATCATTGGATCAATAACGTAAAAGCCGATAAAGGCATCTATGACCAGACAGTGAAAACAATTCTGGAATCCAGAGAAGTGGCTAAAAAAGATAAAAATAAAATCATGGCAGCTTTAGCAAACTATGCTAAGTTTGGAAAAGACTCCAGAATGACGGATGTAATTTCCAAAGAACGTCTGCAAAGTATTGATGTGAACGAGTTGATGTCAAAAATCAAAACCCTGAATCAATATCCTTATGAAGTTTTCCTTTACGGAGAGAACCAAAAAGGACTTGAAAAAGCCGTAAAACCTTTTATTATTAATACAAAACTGCAGCCTTCAAAAGCTAAGGAATATGCAGAACCTTCAACAGAAGGCAAGGTATATTTCACGAACTATGATATGGTACAGATGGAAATGTCTAAGGTAGCAAAAGCTGGAAATGTAGATATTGCTAATTTTGGAAAAGCCAATGTGTTTAATGAATATTTTGGACGTGGATTATCATCTATCGTTTTCCAGGAGATCCGCGAAAGTAAGTCTTTGGCCTATTCTGCTTATGTTTCCTATGCTAATGCCACGGAAAAAAATCATCCAAATTATGTCACCAATTATATCGGAACACAAGCCAACAAATTACCTTTAGCCGTAGCTGCAATGAGTGACCTGATGGCAGATTTTCCTCAGATTCCGGCTCAGTTCGAGAATGCAAAAGGCTCTGCTTTGAAGCAAATTGCATCCAACAGAATCAACAGGACTAATATCTTCTATAACCAATTGGCGTTACAAAAATTAGGGCTGGATTATGATGTCAGAAAGGATGTTTATGCTGAGATACAATCTTTGACACTGCCTCAACTGACATCTTTTTATAATTCCGAAATCAAACCATTGAAATACAATACCGCAATCATCGGAAAAAAAGAAAACCTGAATATGGATTCTATCAACAAAATGGGAGAGTTCAAAGAGGTAAGTCTTGAAGAGATCTTTGGATATTAATCAAATTGATCCGCATAATAATGAGAAGTGAAACCATGTGTTTCACTTTTTTTATTTCAAGCAACATGTTTATAATAAGCCGGTTAGATTAATTATATCAATTTAAAATCATTCTTAACAGAACTTTTGTTAATTTTGATCAGTGAAAAAACTGATTGCAATATTGTTATTGTCGTTATACTTGGTTTCTACAACCGAGCTGTATCAGTTTTTGAAAATGCCGGTGTTGATAGAACATTATTTAGAGCACAAAGGAGAAAACCCAAAAATCACCTTGGTTTCTTTTATTAAAATGCATTATGACAATCCGGTGAAAGATGCGGATTATAAGACCGATCAGCAACTACCTTTTATCTCACATGGATCTCATCTTGTTGTAGTTTTTACCTTAGCATCACCATTTACACTTCACTTTCCTAAAAATATTCTGCAGGTAATACCGTCCAAAAAATCTTTTTATAAGGGCAATTTTTATAATCTGGAAATCCTGAATTCTATCTGGCAACCGCCAAAGTTTTGTTAATTTTTTTGATTTTCTTCTTCCTCATTCAAAATAACGGAAGTTATTCCGATAGGTAATATGTCTGTTTACAGATGATGCTTCGATCGGGACATAATATATTCATCAAGATTAATAAATTTTTTATGCTTACAAAAATCATTGAGTTTTCTGTAAAGAATAAACTCATTATTGCACTGTTGGTTTTGGGACTGATAGGCGTAGGATCTTATCAGGTAACCAAGCTGCCGATAGATGCAGTACCCGACATTACCAACAATCAGGTACAGGTTATTACCATTGCGCCTTCTTTTGGGGCTACAGATATAGAGCGGCTCGTAACTTTCCCGATAGAGCAGGCTAATAATAATATTTCGGGATTAAAGGAAATCCGGAGCTTTTCCAGGTTCGGTCTGTCGTTGGTAACGATAGTTTTCGAGGATAATGTAGATGTGTACTGGGCGAGGCAACAGGTTGCGGAAAGGCTTCAGCAGGTTCAATCCGTCATTCCTCAAGGTATAGGAACACCACAGTTAGGACCCATTTCTACAGGACTGGGCGAGATCTATCAATATGTGGTAAGACCCGAAAAAGGTTACGAAAAACAATACAATACTACAGAGCTGAGAACCATACAGGATTGGATTGTGAGAAGGCAGCTGCTGGGTGTGAAAGGTGTTGCGGAAGTCAGCAGTTTTGGCGGAAAGCTGAAACAATATGAGATTGCCGTGAATCCCGATAGACTGAACGCTTACGGGATTACCATCAACGATGTGTTTGATGCCCTGAATACCAATAACCAAAATACTGGCGGTGCCTATATCGAAAAAGGACCAACGGTTCTTTACATTAGAAGCGAAGGTTTAATAGGTAATATTGAAGATATTCAAAATATTGCCATTGCAACCAAAAAGAATGATATTCCGTTGTTTATTCGGGATATTGCGAAGGTTAAAACAGGTTTTGCTACCCGTTACGGAGCAATGACCTATAACGATCAGGGTGAAGTTTCGGGAGCTGTGGTGATGATGCTTAAAGGCGAAAATAGCAATCAGGTCATTAAAAATGTTAAAGAAAAAATAGCTCAAATACAGAAAACACTTCCAAAAGGAGTAGTGATAGAACCTTTCCTTGATCGCACAAAAATGGTAAACAATGCCATAGGAACAGTAGAAAAAAACCTGACGGAAGGTGCTTTAATCGTAGTTTTTGTATTGGTTCTTTTCCTCGGGAATTTTCGGGCAGGATTGCTTGTGGCATCAGTAATCCCTTTGGCCATGCTATTTGCGATATGTATGATGAATCTTTTCGGGGTTAGCGGTAACCTGATGAGTCTCGGCGCACTGGATTTTGGTTTGATTATAGACGGAGCAGTGATTATTGTAGAATCGGTACTGCATCAGTTCAGTCATAATTCAAAGTTTAAAAAAATGTTTTCAGTCGGAAAACAGGAAATGGATAGCATCGTTATAGACTCAGCTGGGAAAATGATGAATAGTGCTGTTTTCGGACAGATAATTATCCTCATTGTTTATCTCCCGATTCTTACTTTGCAGGGCATCGAAGGAAAAATGTTCAAACCTATGGCGGAAACTGTAGCCTTTGCATTGCTAGGAGCTTTCTTACTTTCATTAACATATATTCCGATGATGAGTGCTTTATTACTAAGAAAAAAAAGCAGCAAGCCCGGATTTTCGGATAGAATGATGAAGAATGTGGAACAGATTTATCTTAAAGCCCTTCTGAAAGTCCTCAGGATTCCGAAATTAATTTTTTCCGCAGTTGTAATATTATTTTTATTGGCAGTTATTATCCTGAGCAGGCTGGGAGGCGAATTCATCCCTTCTCTGGAAGAAGGTGATTTTGCGGTAGATACCAGAGTATTACCGGGCAGCAATCTTACGACAACCATAGAAAGTACCCAAAAAGCTGCTCATATCCTGAAATCCAGATTTCCGGAGGTAGAAAAAGTGGTTACAAAAATAGGAAGTGGTGAGGTCCCTACTGACCCAATGCCGATGGATGCGTCGGATATGATGGTCATTCTTAAGGATAAAAAAGAATGGACTTCAGCCACTACTTTTCCGGAACTAGCAAATAAAATGAGCAAAGAATTGCAAGATGTCCCGGGAGTTACGGCGAGTTTTCAATTTCCGGTTCAGATGCGTTTTAATGAGTTGATGACAGGTGCAAGGCAAGATGTAGTTGTGAAAATTTTTGGTGACGATCTGGATGTTCTTTCTCAGAACGCACAGAAACTTGGCAAAATAATAGAAACGGTAGAAGGAACCCAGAATCTGTACATAGAGCCAATCTCTGGAATGCCACAGGTAATTATAGAATACAACCGTCCTTTGATAGCACAGTATCACCTGTCAATTTCGGATATCAACAGGATTGTGAATGCTGCTTTTGCAGGACAGAGCACAGGTTTGATTTTTGAAGGAGAGAAACGTTTTGATATGGTTGTCCGTCTTGATTCTAACGATCGTAAAAACGTGAATGATATTAAAAATCTTCTTGTTCCAACTCCTTTTGGAAATCAGATTCCTCTTTCGCAACTGGCAAAAGTAGAAGTAAAAAATGGTCCGAACCAAATCCAAAGAGAAAATGCACAAAGAAGAATTGTCGTAGGATTTAATATTAAAGGACGAGATGTACAGAGCATCGTAGAAGAACTCCAAGGTAAGGTGGACAAAGAGATGAAACTCCCTACCGGTTATTATATGACATACGGAGGCTCCTTTGAAAACCTGAATAATGCCAAACAACGCCTTATGGTAGCCGTTCCCATTGCATTGGCTCTTATTTTTGTAATGTTGTTTTTTGCATTTAAATCTATTAAAGAAAGTTTACTGATTTACACGGCAATCCCACTTTCCATTATTGGAGGCGTATTTCTTTTGGCTCTTCGGGGGATGCCTTTTAGTATCAGCGCAGGAGTCGGTTTTATTGCACTTTTTGGTGTAGCCGTACTGAATGGTATTGTTTTGATTTCAGAATTTAACCGACTTTACAAAAGCGGTATCCGAAATATTGTAAGAATTGTTGTTGATGGCGGTGAGTCCCGACTGCGCCCCGTGCTGATGACGGCTTTCGTGGCATCGTTAGGCTTTATCCCGATGGCAGTAAGCAACGGTGCA
>NQWY01024835.1:0-12895 GCA_019425655.1 Rhizophagus prolifer
TATTGAATCAGAAAATTCAGATCAAGCGAAATATGATTGTGATGATTCAAATAAAGACAAATATGATAGTGATGATTCAAATAATTCAGAATTTGACCTCATATTAGCTAAAAAGGAAAAAATTATGTCATTGGCTAAAAAGGAAAAAGTTATGTCAAATATATCGTTACAGTCAATGTTTTTAAGAATTTCAAAGAAGCGACATCCAATATATCAAAAAATTATATGAAAAAGATTACAAAACGGCTGAATCTTATTGCAGAGAATTCTTAATATCTTCGCCTACTGATTATGCTATGAAATGTATTTTAACTTATATTTATAAATGTTTTAACAATTATAAAGAAGCACATACATATTTAAATGAAGCTATTAAATTAAAACCAAAGAAATCATTTGCTTATTTTATTCAAGGAGAAGTTTATTTTAGACAAGATGAATACAAAAATGCAATAAGTAGTTTAAAAAGTTCAATAAATAAGGCAAAAACAACCCTATGAAAAAAGAATGTCCGGAAATTGTCAACGAAAATGTCTGGGTATTCCTGAATATATCCGGAATATATCTGTCTTTGACCTAAAAAATGATCAAAACCGCTGTCCGGGTTTTTTTCTAATCATTTGAACGTCTGGAATTTGCTGGATTTCCACTGATGGATTTATTCAATACGGAAAATGTCCAGTTTTTTAATACAGAAAATGTCCGGATATTGTTTGAAAAAATAGTTAACAAAAATATGTCAAATTCTGGACAAATTCTGGAAAATATACTTATATACAGTATATAGTTCTGAACTAAAACAATAAATAGGTTGATTGAACACTACTAGGTAAACAGAAACTGTTGTAGTCCGCATCATGCAATTAACTATAATAAATAAAAATGTGTTACGAATAAATGTGTTGCGAATAAGTCAGGGGTAGTATATAATTCAAAAAAGGAAATTATAGTGATGTAGATGGCTTGGAAAAATACATGGGTTAAACTGGCACATCTAGTTCCGTCCTTTGCTCCAGACAATAATAATTTTAATAATCAATAGTGCAATTGCCAATTATTTGCTCATAATTTTTAACAGATTAAAAATCGAATTATCATAATTTGTAAACATAAATAATGAATTTCTAGTAATAAATTTAATTTTTGACATTTTTTTATTTACATATTTTTAATAGAATCAAATCTAAATATATTAGTTATTCATAAACTACTTGATCTTCCTTGTCTAAAATGTAAAATGTATTTTCTATTCTTACAAAACCTACACATCTATCAATATATTCAACATCTATATAGCTATAAGTACCATATCCACTAAATATCTTATTTCCAAAATTATCAACGCGCAAATCTGCTATCAAGTGTACGTATGCTAACATTCTTTGAACATTTTGATAAGTATGGACCAAAAAATATTCCACTTTTCCATATAATTCCAAATTTTCATACATATTCACCTTAATAATTTTATAAAAAACGATTTATTTAATAATGACTTATTAATTGTAGCACAAAGCATAAATTATTAATTTACTTACATTTACACAATAATTATTTCGTGAAATATCATCATCACGTTTAATCCAATATGAACTAATAAAGTGACCATCTTTTGTTCGTAAACGACCATATTTACTAATATTTGATGATATGGTCTAATTTTAAAAAAATTAATATTAATCATATTGTTAATTGAAACTATAACCAATAAAATATTAGATAGTAAATTACCAATATTGATCTTCTTGGAACATTAAATAATTCTGAATAAAAGTGCTTTAGTACTTTTATTTCATTAGAATTGAGATTACATACTTTGCTAGGCCAGTACAACTCTTCATCTTTGTCATTTAAAATGAATACTTTATGAATTGGATAAGGTTTAGGTGATACAGAAAATTTGGATAAATACTTATGTGATAATAATGGAATAAATGACAAATGGTTAAAAATTTCTATCAAAAGAACATTATTTGTAAGATTTGAATATGGTTGAGATCTATTATGAATAAGGGGAAGTAACATTCCACAAAGACGTTCCATTGGATACTGCCAGAAAGTCCAACAAGGACCGCAATCAGTAATACAATCAGCTACATGTAGTAGATAATGAAAGGACATTAACATGGCTGACATTCTATTTTCTTCTTTCTTGTAGTAAAAGCTAAATAATTTTTGGCATAAATTTATATTATTAGTTATAAAAAGAAAATGATAGTTATTAACAAAAATTAATTTATATACAATACTTTTCATAGTGAATATAAAATTTAACAACAAATTTCGTATTGTGCTTAGATCATCATTGGTTATATTTCTTCGCAGACATAATTGTACAGCTTTTACGAAATTTGACCATTCTTTAAGATATCTAAAATAAATAGTTTAAATTTATTAATTTATTTTGCTAATTTTGCTAAATAATTATTCATAAATAAAATAAAATAACTTCAGTTAACTTACAAATTAGATAATTTATTTTTTAACATAGGCATCGAATAGATTGTAATCCAGTCAGACCATTCTTTGGCTTTAAATCCATTAAAATGCTTAAATATATCACGTGGTGGTCGACCAAATTCTAATGGTATTTTTTGTCTACTACTTTCCATAGCTTTACCAATCTCCTTCCAAACAGTATTACTTATAACATAATTATCATTACTTTGATTAAAATTTTTAAAAAATACACCTGTCCAATGTTTAAACATATTTATAGATATGTTTTCAAAATATAAGTGCATAATGTCAACGGGAAAAGCTCTTGGAAATTTTAAAGATTTTAAACCTAGCAAGATACTTCGACTTACAACTCCTGTTACCTGTATGTTTTATAATCTCCTTTTGTGTAGTTACTTGAGGCTCACTTTCAACTAATAAAATATCCCGCTCAAAACTTTCTCCAGTACGTTTATTTAAATTAAAGGGATTACAAGGATAATATACATGCTTGCGATTTGAACAATATGTACCTCTAATGTAACAGAATCTACATCCTACATATGAATTGTGACCCGTTAAACACATTATTTTTGTAATTGCAGGTATATCTCCAGTCCACATTATTATATAACTGCGTAGTAAAAAATTTTCTTTTAAAAGTCCATCATATATAATAACACCATCTATAATTATTAGATGATAAATTAATAATTATAAATTAATTATATTTAAATACATTACAAACTAATAATTGTTAAATTAATTTTACCTTCTAGTAATTTTAATTCATCAAAAACAGGTCGTAAAAATGAATTGAAATCTTTTGGCTGTTTTGGTCCAGGAATTATTGTTGATATCAGTAAATTTTCTTTTTTGACTCTTTCAGATGGTGGTAGATTTGCATTTATGAACATAATGACCCAGCAATCATCAGTTTTCTGTCTAAAAATCTGGTAGCCATCTGTTGAACCTATCAAAGCAATATCACGCTTATCCTCAAAGAAACCTTCCATTTCTAGTTCTTTATACAAGTTTCCATCAAATACATCTCCAACATTAGATTTATTGTAATTTTCATCATTAACATATTCATATCTATACCTTAATAATTGTGAACGGGTTGGATCATTATACTGAATCTTAAATCTATCTATCAACGAAAAATATGATAGAACTTTTCGTGGTTTCTTCTTTTGCAAATCACCATTAATGTATCTTGATGCCGTACAATGACAACATGAAGAATCATTTACAAATTGTCCAGTAAATGCTATACATGAATTAACACAAACATCTACAAATTGAGGCATTATATTTACCAATTTCAATAATTTATTCTTTATTATATATAAACTTATTTCACCATTTGTAAAAACAGATAGAATTTCATTGAATGCTCTATTGCTTAAGTTATGTTTTTGTTTCAACTCTAATAGTTTCAGAACATTTAAAAAGGAATCTGAAAACTCTTCATTTAAATAATTTCCAAGAAAAGAATTTTCAAATTCTTTATCTAATAAGATTCAAATAAAATTAATAATTAGTATAGATAGATAGGTTAATTATAAATATTTAAAGATTTACCTTCTACCGATAAATTGCTGATTAAATCACTTATATCATCAGTTTCTTCGTAAAAACCAGAATTATTATTAAATTCATTATATTCATCATCGTTAACTTGAGTTTCATTATTATCATCTGTAACCATATCTTCGTTGATATCTTGAAATTGCTCCTGCCCATCATTAACATCTTGAAGTTGCTCATACTCATCATTATTTCTAACATCATCAAAATATTCGTGACTGCATGTTTCATCAAATCGGTCTTCATTTTCATTACTGTATTTTTTTAAAAAACTGAGAAACTTGGGTAAACTTACTTACTTTTTTGATGACTCATCATCATCCGAAGAAGAAATATCAACATCAAGATTTTGCATATTTGTATCGTCATCCATATTTGAATCATTATCCGAAAAAGCAATATTAACGTCAAGATTTTGTATGTTTGTACTATTTCTCCAATCTAATTCTTTTTTCTATGCCTTCTATAAGTTATAGCCGAGACAAATTTACCACCCAATTCTGGATTTTCATTTTTACAGATAAAACAATTACAAAATTCTTGAGACATGTTTTAATTTCTGTTTTATTTGAAAAAAAAAAAATTTATAATTTTTTCAAATTATTTTTTGAAAAATAAGGAAAACACTTAACACCGATATGGTGGAGTCATTTTCTCTCCCTTTATATATAACTACCGAGTAAATTTCTGATCAGTCAGTACTCGATCTCTCTTTTTTTTTAATGTTTTTTTTAATCAAATTTAGTGATATAAATAATGCCACTCTTACCATAAAAATGTTGGTAAATATTGTTATGTGATGTTGGACAAAATGTACATATTGTTCGTAAAATATGTTTATCGTTATATAGTATTTATAAAAATGGTAAAAACATACTAAATATGGTTACAACTAATAAAAAAAGATTTCAAATCGTATTGTTATATTAAATTAACAAACACACAAATTGTCTCATATACGATAATTATAAACAATTTTATTTGACTTATTAATTGTCATTATTTATGATCCAGTAATTTTAACAATTAATAAAAATTTGCATTAATATTTTAATTCAAATTTTTTAGTACAGTTTGATTTAGTTAAAAGTTTCTAAGAAAAAAAAAAATCTAAAAATTATCATCATTATTACGAACTTTCTCTGGCACTATTTCCAATATAGTTAGTGTTAAAATATTATTTGTATAATCGCTACACAGTAATCAGATCTTGCATTACAAAATTAAACAATTGAACGATCTAATTTTTTGATTTAAATCCATAACATAAATAATGAGAGAAAAATGATGTAATTTAAGATTTTTTTACAAACAAACCTGATAATCTGAATTTTCTATTGTTCCTATTGTAAAATCCTGATTCAATCTTGATTAGCCGCAGTAATATCAACAATGTATGAATGTATGAAGTTTCAGCCATTGCACACACAGTGCGATCAGCAGAATTAAATTAGATCATTCTCCTCCTTTTTTTGTTTATTGTACTTCCTGTTCATTTATTCTTTTTTTCTATTTCTCATTCATTTCTCTCATTCGTTCTCTTCTCATTCTCTATTTATTTTCGTCTCTTTATTCTATGTAGAAAGTAATTACTCTTGTTCTTTTTCTCATTCTCTATTTCTCCTTTTACTCGCTCTTCTTGTTCTCTTTTGCTATAAACATATGAAGTAGTCAGGAGTCAACTGTCTTTACATTTTGTGTCTTCAACATGTGGAAACCCCTTATTGTCAAACTTCTTCAACATGTGATCTGAATTTATTTGGCATTCTCAGCAGGGGGAATCGTTCTTGTATTTTCCATTTAATGTTCTTACACTTATCATACACATTTTTTTTTGATTTATTTGGCATTTCTCAACAGGGGAAATCATTCTTGTATTTTCCATTTGGTAAGAAAATAGGTTCTTACACTTATCACGCATTTTTTTTTGATGCTCAAATTTTGCAGGATGCGCGAAAATTTTTCAGGATTTATTCTATATATTATGTGCAATTTTTTTCACAATTATTTGGAAAGTGGAACTCTATTTATGTTATTTTTGTACTATTGTGAATCTAATAATGGCAAAACGTATAATTAAATTACGCGTCATAAGATAAATCTTTTACTTCAACAATATATAGAGAGAAATAAATCTAGTTCTGTATCAGCACCAGGACGAAATAATCCTGCATCAGCACCAAATCGACCTGTCTCAACATCAGCACCAAATCAACCTGGCTCAGCATCAGCACGAAATCGACCTGTCTCAACATCAGCACCAAATCGACCTGGCTCAGCATCAGCACCAAATCGACCTGTCTCAACATCAGCACCAAATCAACCTGTCTCAGCATCAGCACGAAATCAACCTGTCTCAGCATCAGCACCAAATCGACCTGACTCAGCATCAGCATCAAATCGACGGCCTAGTCTTGCATTAACATCAGCTCCAGCTCCACCTGGTTCAGCATCAGCACCCAATCGACGACCTAGTTATGCATCAGCTCCAGTTTTAGCTCCACCTAGTTCTGCATTAGCACCAAATCGACGACCTAGTTTTAATCGAAGACTTAGTCTTCAAAATTCTTTAGAGATAATTGTAAAGCCAAGTGGAAGCGTAAAGAACATACGTAGAATACTTGATTTACAAAAAGGAATTTACAAGGGATACCGTGTGGTTAATAGAATGATATGCGAGATTTAATCAGAGCTGGAACATTAGATCTAAATAAAAAGTGGCGGGATCAAGATATGAGAAAGGTTTTAAATACTATAAAAAAGGTAATTGCCAAATAGATCAAATAATTCTTGTTCAAAAAATATACTAATATTTAATTTTCAAAATTTTTATTATTTATTATTAGTTTAAAGAAAAAAATCAAGATTTTCCCAAGTGTGCAAATGATTGGGCGATAAAGAAGATTGCACGCAGCATAATTAATAATAAACGTAAATATAAATATAGATTATATGTGTAAATACATAATAATTTATCAAATTTTTACACACAATTTTAGGTGAGTACTTGCGAGATAAGCAAAAGCGGGCTGATAAGGATGAAATGGATCATGATGAAGACAGTGAACAAATGTGTGATCATAACGATAAGGTAAATAAATAACATTACAATTAGAAATAAATTTTGTATTTATTTTTGTTTTTGTTATAATCTAATCAACTAAAAATCAAAAAATTGGTAGGAAATTAATGATCGATATCAATGTAAGCTTAATTTTTCGAAAAAAAAAAGGATTCTGGAGATGTTGGAAAGCAAATACAGAAAAAGAGATCAAAGAATGCATTATTAAATGATAGAGATAAAAAAAAGCAAAAGGTTGAGGATAATGAAGATTCAGAATCGATCAATGATGCAAACCGACTTGATGAAAAGGGAAATGAATATTCAGAGCCGATTGATGATGCAGGCAGACTTGATGAAGAGAAAAATGAAAATTCAGAACCGATTGATGATGCAAGCCGAATCAGTGAAGAGGAAAACGAAAATTCAGAACCGATTGATGATGCAAGTCAGATCGATAAAGAGGATGATTATAATTCAAATCAGATTAGTGATGCAATTCAGATCGATGAGGATGATGAAGGTGAAGAGGATGATGATGACCAAATTTATTATAATGAAGATGAACGCCAAATTTATGATAATGATAATGACAAACGTCAAATTTATTATGATGAAGATAGTGAACGAAGGTCAAACAGATTAGCAAAAAAGGAAACAAAAAGTAAGCTATTTTCATTCGTTATAACAAAAATTTTATATAAAGATTATAATTACAACAATAGGAAATATTAATAATCGTAAATTTCTCATGAAATTTCATAAATCATTAGAAATCTTAAGTTAGCGATTTATAAATTCTTAAATTCAAACAGGAATTTTTAAGAGTTTAATTTTGTTACGGAGTCTTCATTTGAATATATTGTTTGAAACTTTTATCATAAACAATTATGTGCTTATTCTTTAAAAACTACTACACAGCAAACAATATGGGTTAGGGTATGTCAATAAATAGACCTAAAGAATTTATCACTAAGTAATTTTACAATGCAAACTTAAAAAATGAGCAGACCTCACTTTCTGAAAGAAAGTGGTTTTTTCTTTAAAAAACATAGTTAAATTGTATAATGCTTAATTAAATGATAATCTTATCAGTTTCGCTAATTTTTATTTATAGTTTCACGACCTTCCTTTGAATTAATTTAGGAATACGTGGAATGGGGCTATTTAATTTAAAACTTTTTATTTCAAATTTTGGTTATGATAATTCTACCTCTGCTGTTGCATTATTTGTCTCGAGGGACAGATTTTTAAGGTGGATTCATAGAGTAAATAATGCAAACAAATAATAATGCGATGAAAATCCTTTAATAAATGACTGGGTATCAAAATAATTGTTAATAGCGAATAAGCACCATTTTTTGAATTAACCATTTTTACACGACACTATATATATACTTGGGTATTTTCAGTTAAATAAAAAAAAAATCTTTTTTTCCCCAGAATTAAAAAAAAATGAATATCAAAGCAACTTGTGGATCAATTTTTCGTCACTCCACCATTTCTAATATTATGAGTCTAGTTATATGTTATAATTAGCAGATAGGTAGTTAGGTTACTATTAATGGAAAATTATTTTCCTAATTGTAATTGCGAAAACATTAATATATTTCATTTAATTACAATATTAATTAATAAAGAGATAAATAATTAAAGAAAAAATAATAATTATCATATTTTGAACAATCTAAGATTACCGTATATTGCGAACCACAGTACCCCATGCATAGTATCCCCCTCTTTTACCCGAAAAAATCAGGTCTATTTTCTAATTATATATAAATGTTAATTGGCCAGATTTTATGTGCATGTGACAATTGTGATGATATTACACGTGTTCAAAAATGTTATGTTTACCTAAATTAGTTAATTATATAAACAATGCATTTTTTTTTTGTTTTTCGGTATTTAACATTGTCACTCTTTCTCAAAAAATTTTTACTTATATTTATGATAGGTATTTAGCCACCGTAAATGTATTCTTTTTACGTCGCTTGTTATCTCTTTCCTTCTTTACTAATGTCATTTCTTTATGTTTAAATACTAATTTCTTTCATTTTTTCTACATTTAATATTACTAATAACAATGTTTCTTTTCATTACTAACTTAATATTACTAACAATGTTTCTTTTCATTACTAACTTAATATTACTAACAATGTTTCTTTTCATTACTAACTTATTTCATTTTTGACTAATTACTAACTAATTTCGCCTTCTACATTTAAATATTACTAACAACATTTTGTTTCACTAACAATATTTTGTTTCTTTTGTTGTTTTCTACAGTTAACAAGATATTAAATTGGGCATTAATAAATTTAAATAAAATGTTTTAAAATTTGACTGGCGTTAATATTAAATTTGATTGGCTTTAATAAATATTAAATTTGACTGGCGTTAGTGCTAAATTTGACTGGTGTTAATATTACTTTTGACTGACGTTATAATTAAATTTGACCGACGTTAATTTTAAATTTGACCGGCATTAATTTTAAGTTCAAAACATTTGGAAAATGTCCGGAAATCATATTGTAATTCAGGATATATCCTGATTTTGTCAGAAGTTTATCCGGACTTTGTCCGGTGTTTATCCATTTCTGTACATAAAAAATAATTGTCAAAAATTCCGGACAAAAGCTGAACCAGGACATTTTCTGAACGTCCGGAAACGATCACGTTTTGGAACATTTTCCGGACACAACAAATGTCCGGAATTTGCCTATTATTTAACCAGACAGATTCCGGACTAATTCCGGACACTCTTTTTTCGTAGGGCAAATAAAATATATAAATTACTTGGAGATAGTTACCTTCTTGAAGCAAATTTATGTAAAAATAGTAATTATAAAAGTAGTTACTATTTGGCTGCTTTAGATAATTATTCTATTGTATTAGAAAACTCTCCATATGATTATTTATGCTTAAAAAAATGTGCATATATTTATAAAAAACAAAAAAAATATTTTTATTCTTTAATAATGTTGGATAGGTTGCTAAATATCAATAAGAACGATTCATTAATTTTATGTTATTATGGAGAAATCCTTAAAAAATTGGGGAGATACAAAGAAGCAGTATTATATTTTACAGATGCAATTTTATTAGATCCAGAAAATATCCACAATTTGAACAGAAGGGCTATTTCTTACCATGTTCTTCAAGAATATAATAAAGCTTTATTAGATCTTGATAAAGCCATGAAATTGAATCCATCAAATAATTTAACACATTACTACAAAGGATTGACATATTATGCAATAGAAAATTTTTACAATGCTATAGTTTCCTTTGAAAAATGCATAGAAATAGATCCTAACGATAATTTGGCTAAAATTCAAATAATTTACATGAAATTTTTGTTAAATAAGAAAAATTCTAACTATGATGATGTTGTAACAGCAATAAACCAAATTCCTAATATTACTGATAATAAATATTTACTTTTTATTAGATGTAAAATATATATTGAATTAGAAGAGTACGATAAAGCATTACTAGATTTCAATAGGTTGTTTGAGTTAAACTATGAAGATATTTCATTTATTCATTTATTACAAAATTATCTCGATTATTGGTCATATTTGTGTGATTATTACAAGATAAGTGATAATGATTATAGAAATATTGGAATTATTGGGGATTTTAAAAAATATATGTATAAAGGTAAGAAATGTTTTAAATTATTATTATAAAATTTACAAAAATACTAAACTTAATCCATTTCTTTTATAGTAAAAAAGGTTTATTTTATATCAAATATTGACATTATATCAAATATGTGCAATATTATTCTAAAAAATGATATAAATAGGTAAGATATTTATTGTATAGCTTTTTTTAAAAAAATCGTTAATTTATTATTGATATGATGTGATATTTAAAGTCTATCAGGAAAATCATTTGATGCTGAGGGGGGAGTTAATTTGGAGTTACCAAAACTGCAATTGCCTTATGTCAAATCACAATATCTGTATATTGTTTGGAAAATATATGTTAATAGAATATTATCAAAAGATACTATTTTGAATTTTGTAGTTGACATGGGAGTGGTAAGTTTATATTAATATTTATAGATACTTAAAATAAATATATCATTAAAAAGTTTTTATTATTTAATTATAGGAATCTAGTTTATATTATTCATTACCAGACCAGTATCAAAAGAAAGAATATAAGTTAAAATATGATGATTTATCAAAACTTATTGGATTGAATTGGATTGAATATACAGTACCTATTAGTATAGAATCAAATAAGTTTGATTGGGTACAGCCTTCAATTACTTCATACGAACACTCAATTGATATGGTATGCTTTTTACTTTAAATAAGTGAGCGAATAGAATATGTTCGATTCATACAATTTGAAAGAGATCCGATTTATTTTCCTAAAATGGGTCATTTATTGCCAATTTATAAATTACATCCAAATATTTTGAAGTTTAACCACTTTTCAAAAAAAGAAAATGAAAATTTGATTAAACTAGAAGATATCGTTAGCTACATTTAAATTGTAACTAAGGCGAATATTGGTGCTCTTACTATAAAGTCTTTAGTTCATTATATAGTCAAGACATATGCATTGGATGTATCCAAGGAAACTATCTAGATAATTGCTAAATCTCACAGCGGTAATTGTGATAAAATTATAATTTTGTCCAGAATTACATAAAATTTTCCATTTTTTCAACAGATTATAATTTTCTCAAAATCTATTTGAACAATAGGTCTTCTTAATCTAAGAAAATATTTTCTCCTTATATAATAAAGCTGTTACATATGTATTATGGCTAAGAGTAATTTACAAAAATCTTATTAAAATTGCCGGTGACAATCACCGCCGGTGATTTTAAGTAATTTCCAACTACTTACCTAGATTATTTGGATTTTTGATCTCGGTATTATAAGATTTAAGATTTGCATATTTATGAAAATTACAATTTTAGTTGTTTATTTATATAATATTCGGAAGAGTTAACCAAATATCCCGTCTGAGAATCTGAGATCGACAATCTAAGAAAATGGTTTGGTATCAAATCTATTTATATATACAAGTATATCTATAAATGCATGTTTGTTAAATTTCAATATTTTCATTGGGTATTAAATATAAAGGACATACAGATTTCCGCGATAAATTATTGGAATGCGACTATCTATTTATAAGAGAATATATTTATACAAAAGAATTTTTTTTGTACACTTAGTAGTTTAAATTGTATTGATTATATGTTTTATTGATTAGAAACAAAAGATTGATAAACTTATTCTTATCCAAAATTAAAAGTTTATACAATTTATTTTTTAACAGGACGGACTATTTATAATGTCATAATAGAGAAATCTAATAATAAAAAAAAAATAGTGATAAGAAAGAAGAAAATATATCAATAAAGTAGCAAGGAAGGAAATAAGAAATTAATAATAACGAAAAAAGGAAACAAAAGAAATGATGTGTGATGAAAAAAATAATAAGTGTAAAAAAGGATAATAAGGATAAAAAAGAAAGTAAAAAAAAAAAATGATAGGATATAAGGAAAGTAAAAAAGAAGTGAAAAGGATGGTAAAGGATGAAAAGGAAGTGAAAAAGATGATAGAGAATGAAAAGGAAGGAAGTGAAAGGGTGATAGAAGATGAAAAGAAAGTAAAAAAAGATGGTAGAGAACGAAAAAAAAATAAAAATAATGTGAAGGAAACAAAAGAACAAAAAGAAAGTAAAATAGAGGTAAAAAGAGTAATAGGTAGCAAAAAGAAAGTAAAAGATGACGGGGAGTAAAAAAGAATAATAGGAAGACAAAAA
>NQWY01024836.1:0-12776 GCA_019425655.1 Rhizophagus prolifer
TCTCTACTTTTTATTTTTTTTTCTACAGGTATAAGAGCCAAAAGATACCATAGAAAAATTTCGATTTTTTCCAAGAACTTTATTTTTTACTAGGACACCTAGGGCACCTAGGGCAGGTAATACAAGAACAAGATAAATCGAAAAAAGAACACTTTCCCAGATAACGAGCTCTGCCCTAGGAAGTGACCCGGTAAAATTTCTGCCCTACTACACCTAAGGCAGATTTTTTTAGAACGAAATTCATATCATTATCCCGGATTTATGGTTTTAAGTAATCATGATGCCCCAATTCGAGTAGAGATGGGTGTATTGTCTGTCTAGATGATTCCCCTCACTGTAAAAATAATTTCACATATTTTGATCAGTTGGGAGGAATTCTTGAGCACCCCGATACGTCTGAATCATTTATGACATATTTGCTTAATCTTAATCTTTTAGGATGAAAGTCACGTAAGATTCCACCAACTAAAATGAAGATAGAAACAATGCGACTATATTATGACAGAGGGTATCCTGTCGCTGAAACAGTATCACGTGACTATGGCGCAGTATAGATTTGCTTAATTTCGGCCAACACTATTCCACAATTTTGGCCAAATCTTTAGATATAATGATTCGGCACCCAAGCTGACATACTAATAGAACCACTCTAGTTCCCTGCCAGTTCCATGACAGTTCTATGGTAGCTACCAGGTCACCATCAGGGCACTACTATGGCGCCAAGCTGGATCCTCAAATCACGTGCTCTAAAGGTTGGCTGAAATTATGGCATAGTGTCGGCCGAATTTAGGTGCAGATTTAGACTGAATTACTGCGCCACCCGACGCGATATTTTTTTTTACCATATTTCGGCATTCTGGTGGGCAACAAAATAGGTAAAGAAGGAAAACACCCTCGACATCTTAACAGGCATCCAAAGAGGCGCCGAAGTAGGTAAACAAATAAATAGCTCTTTATTAATAAAAAAGGCATAGAAGGATGTAAACAGAAAGATATTACCTTAATGTTAAAAAGGCTAAAGACAAAGAAGTAAAGTATAACCATCAGATTATGAAGTCACCATTTAAATCAAGAGTGAAATCACTATTAGATTATGAAGTTACCAATAAATAAACCCAATTCATAAAAAGGTATAGCAGGAATTAATTAAAACAATAGCTAGAAAGCCATAAAGATAACTAAAGAATAGGTCATGAAGTTACCACTAAATTTTGAAGTCATTACCAGATTATGTAATTAGGTTATGAAGTTACTATTAGATTACGAACTTAGATTATGAAGCACCAGCAGATCATGAAGTTACCATTATATTATGAAGTTACCAATAGACTATGAAGTTACCATTATAATATGAAGTTTCCATCACATTATGAAGTTACCTATAGGTTATGAAGTTACCATTATATTGTGAAGTTACCTATAGGTTTTGAAGTTGCCATTATATTATGAAGTTACCTATAGTCTATGAAGTTACCTTTATAACCTAGTCTAAGTCGCATGTGACTTTATAATATAATTATATTATGAAGTCACATGCGACTCGGGTGCTAAATTTTAGATGAGATCCGTGATGGGGAAATAGGAAACAGAAGTTCTTCTACATCACAAAATAAGTGCTATATCCTATTTTTCATCCCTTCGGGATACCCTTCAGGCATTTAGAGAACCAAAGCAACGAAATAAGAATTATGAAGAACGTAAGACACTGCAATCGAAGGCTAGTTAATACACAGTGGTGAGCATAATTATTTGGAAAAAGAAAGGGAAAAATATGCTCTTCGAGCGTCTCCCTAAAAACCTACGAACTTGTGTATATATACTGATGATACTGAAACGTCTTGCATCAGAAACCTTCCAACGCAACCACACGGTATAATAACGAAAGTAAACATTACTATTCTCTACATAACAATGGACAAATCGTTAACAATTAATAATTAAAAAATACATACCGTAATATTCTCGAAAGAAGAAATTTTACAGAACAGTTTACAGAACCACTTCCCCATGTTGAGATTAATTTCCTTTCTGTTGCTTGTACTTTATTACTATAATCACGACAACAAAATAAAAGAATTCTAGTGAGGGAGTGAATAAAATCATTAATTTAGTTAGGAGTCCATACGAAGATTAATTGTATCTCTTGCTTGCACATCTAGCAACATAGTCTATGTTTTTGATAGGATCATAGACAAAATCAACGGTATACTTCTAGCTTGAAATTACAGAACTTCATCTTGATCTCTTTCTCAACACGTAATACTTTTCTTTAATACAAACTAGCTCTATTTGTTTTCCAGATACTTATTAATATATAATAAAATACATCTACCACCTAAATATGATAAGTTCTATTATGCCTGCTCTAACGGACTTTTCCTCTCATAGGCCTTGTTTTAAACTATTTCTACAAGATCATGAAACTCCATCCAAACAAGTATTATTCGTGTTTAAGAGGAAGAAAAAAATCGGAATCATCATCTTTGATAGTACGAGTATGTTAAGGCATCAAGAATAATAGTAAATATCATACGAGATACATCACGACTAGTACGTAAATTATTAAATTATAGAAAGTAAGAACTTTTCGGAAACATGAGGAGGAATGAAAGTTTGTTCCATTACGGAAAAATAGTTTCCGGATTATCTGATATGATGGACATGCCACCTTCAGGAGTTTCACACACTTCGAGTCTTCAACCAAAATATGGATAAAATGATTTGCCATACTTTTTATTAAGATATTAATTCACATGAATGGCACCAAATGATGTCACGATTACTGATCAAATGCTAACGGAATAATAATTAATCTTTGAATGATGCGATGCGTAGTATTAATAATAAAGATACTTCTCAGATTAACTGTAAGGAGAATATATTATTCTTGTATCATCTCACAAACAACATAAAGGAGGCTGTTTGAACACTGTTTGAACTAAAATTTGGATTCGCACCTAATTTCATGTAGTCAAGAAAAGAGGTTAGTGACATGTATTTTCATAAATGATCATTATTTTTTCTCTTTATTTGTTTAAGGAAATGCCCACATGAATAACGCCGATGATATCACAGTTACTGATCAACTTTAAATATAATACTAATGGAGTCTGTAATGTGCAATATTATTAATACCGCATATTTCTCCGATTAACTATAAGGAGAATATTTTATTTCTTGAATAACAAAAAGCTTAGTCGCTTATTTTTCGTAATAATTATTTCGTATTTTATTTTGTATATGCAATACGGTTGCACATATTTAGTAAAGATCATGCGTGGCAATTAAGTGGAACCATCCACAAGAAATTCAGGTATGACATAAAGGCAAAGTTTTCTTACCAACTATAGAAGCTATTATTTGAAATACCTGTAAGCGATGAGAAATAATACTATTTTGTATATGCCACAAAGATTCCCAATTTTTTAATAATCAAATTTCCTCTAGTGAATGACTTGTTATATCACCCTCTTTTTCATGGTGTTTTTCAGTCTGATTGACAAATGACAAATGGTAATGTACGTTACTGTCGTTACTTCATTTTCGAATGAACCCACATTTTATAAATTGATATATAATAACTATTCTTACTATAGCACGTACAGAATTTAACCGAACCTTACAGTGTCTCTTCCCAATTGACACTGCCTTTTCTTTGAAAAGTTCGTTGTACACTAGTGAGGATACTAATGGCCATCTTTGAGCGATCAGTTAATATCTGTATATGAACGAACAACATTATTACCAACTATAGATTTTTCTAATTAATCGAAATATGTCTATTACATGGATACATATTTTTAATTAGTTTTCTCAAAACCAAAGTGACCGAAGAATTACTATATGTTATGTGTAAGACACGATTCTTGGTTTGGTTGTCTTCGATAGGGATATGTCAGGATATGTCAACGTGAATTGTGTGCAATTTGTTATATTTTTTTTCGTACTCATTTCACCGAAAATGTAATATCACTTCAAGCCAGTTTCTTTCAATAGATAAGTGGTACAATAATACCATAATAGTTATAATAATCACAAGTTTGTTCAGTTATACGGTGGTGAGCAAAATTATTTGGAATGACGAATGACCGTCTTGCCGCTTAACCATTAGGAGCGTATCTCCTAAGACCTCTAACTAAATAAGACCTTCAGTCTTATGATAATGCGAACATTTTTTTACTATGCATAGACATTTCAGTTACGTAGATGAATAATAGACCAATTGTATACAAAAATAATCTCCATGATTTTCGAGGAACGAGGAGGCCTTTGGCCCATTCCATGAAATTATGGAGGAGGAGGTTCTACTTCGTACCTTTTAGGTAGGAACCTAGGTTCATAGGGGGAAATGGCCATATTAGACTGTTTTTTATGCATTTTTTACATATTTTGCCTCTCTTTTTCCAGTGGAACTGGGCGAAGCCCAAAAAATTATGCTCACCACTGTAGGTCCTTACTTTTAGATGATTTGAAATCTGAAGTAAATGCAACGAATAAAGATTAAGATGTGAGTTTGAATACGAAATAACTGGAGATGAAACTTGGTAGGGTTGTTCATACGATTAAGGTAAACAAAAATTCTTATTCAATTCTTGGTGAATTTACTCACGAGCAATTTTTAATCTTATTTGTATCACTGATGATGATGAATTCGCACAAAATATCAAACAGCTTGAAAGCTATATCAAACAAACACGAAGAAATGAAAAAGAGATAATGATTATTTTGACTACCTTTATGTTATCATCACGAGCAGTATATATTCTCACTTCGTAATATAGTATGCATCGGTTCTCTTGTTAAAAAATTTAACATTAACTTTTCACTCACTAAGAGATTTACATTTTTTGATTTGTCTAGACACATCTTTCGATCAAATGATACCCCTATACCATAGAGTTTAACAAAGCCTCAGATAAAGATTCTGATGTATTACACTTGTCGAATAAAACTCTAAATAAGTTTGAGCCCTTCATTAAGGGATAGTGATTGTAATGCTACATCCCGATAACAAAAAATTTCGACTGTGGATGTGGCTGTGACCATGTTCTAACATATCTTGCTGTGGAGAATAATAGTATTAGTGGATAGCAGATATCATTGCGGATAAAATCAAAAAATATTATATGCTGCGCCATACACCTTTTGAATAGTTCCCTATTTATTTCACGTTAATAAAAATATTTATTGTGACCAATATTCTGTTAGTATGTTTCGCATGTTGGCATGCATCATAATTTTACAATTTTATTCGTGTGTAAAATAGCTCACTAAAATAATGATTGTGGTTGGTATGATCTCATATTTCAGTTTTTTGTTTTGACGAAAAATTGCAACACAAAAGATATACATAGTTATATTACTCGATGCGTATATTTGCAGTTAAGTATGATGCATTTTATTGTTCAATCATATTAACCTTTATCAAATACATGTCCAATAAAAGCCACCAAGATCCAAACCCATTTCAGACTAATCACGAATATACATAAATTATAGCTATTAACCGATTTTCAAAAGCCCTAAGTCCTTTCTGAGTTTTACCAACCACTTGTTTAGTGATGGAGGAGACTGGAACATTACACGCCCTGATAGCTGCATTATTTTCAGAAATTGCTCCAACAAAGATATCTTCTCTGTAATCAGGCGGTCCTTGTTTTGTAGGGATATCAATACAGATGTGTCCCTTCACTGTTCTTACCCATTTATCGTCTTTTATATGTCTAGTGGTTATATTTCTCCCTCCAGAATCTTTCCAATCGAAAATCATGAGTGCGCCATTTCTACTATTCCCACAATCTCTTACATGTTTGACGGCATAATCAATACTTGGCGTAGTGTACAATCCTCGTCCAAAATCAGTGTTTAATGTATATGGAGAAAAACCATACGCAATATCATTAGGAATTTCTATGTATGCACGAATTCCACGAAAAAGTAAGGTACGACTATTATTTTTATGCTTTATTATAGGGTTGAGAATTTCGCTGAAGTCTCCCTTTCGATATTTCCATTTGTATACCAATATATTTTTCGGAAATGTCTCATAAGGTGCTCTATTTATAAAACTAGCAGTATTAACTGATTGACATTTATCTGTTACAAAATTGGGAATTTCTCCAAAATCTTTGGCGTATTCAGCCAATTCTTGATGAAGATAAATATCGTTAAAGCTTAATCCATTTATAATGGCTTCTCGAATAATAAAGAGGTTTGTATCAACGCCAATAGGAACTTCAACGGGTTGATCCCACTTTGCCAAGACATTTTGATCGAAACCAAATTCCTTAAGATATACTCGTATCTGATCAGGAGAATACATATGAGATAAAATTTTCGCCTGATTGTTGCCAGTTTCATACTGGTCAAAAAGAGATTCAGAATTGCTTTCAGAGTCAACTGCATGGTTACAGTCTTTGATCTCTGAAATTACGGCCATTCTAAATTAACCAACTACAACAAAATTTCAATATTCGAATGAAATGTTACAAACCTATACTTATACAGCTCAATAAATCAGATAAGTTTACATCTTGATTTGACTCTTCCGACTTTACTTCAGAATCTTTGTCCCGCTTCTTGAGTTCTTGATTTTTAATATAATATCTTCTTCGTTCGGCTATAGATCCGAGCCACTTTCCGTTACGAATAATTTCAATGTGACTGGCAGCCTTATCGTGATCTATGAGTCTGGCCATAGCGTCAAGTTGATACTCAAGCAACCATCTTTCAAGTTCTTCTACTAAAGAAATACCTTCCTTTCGCTGTTCTTCATGACTAAGAAGAATCACAGAAAGAATACCATCATCAAAAATGGTTACCTTACATTGGATATAGACATATACTTTATTATATTCTTTATCTATTTGTAACACATCATTCTTTCTAATAACTTTCGCATGATACAAATCTTTAAGATATTTTCCTCCAGGGCGAGGACCTTTCGGAATTATATAGTCACTTGTGATGTCGTCTAAACATAACTCATGTTAATGGTTAACATATAACTACGGCACAGAATCGCATGAACTATATGAAAAGTTAACCTATACCTTCCAGCTGTTTTATTTTATTCAAAGTCGTTAAAAGCGGCAAATCAACAATAATATGAGTAAATTCTTTGGAGACGGACAACTTCAAGATATAAAGTTTTCTCCTTCCAAAACTCTAACTCCTGGATCAATAAGCATCAAAAAACTTGCCAATTCATTCTGCCAAGCGAATGTTGCGAGAAATAAATCGATCACAGCAAAGCGATCAGAGATTACGTTATGGTGTTTATTCTCCGAAAGGTTCGAAGATAAAGTTGTGGAGCTTAGGTCCAAAGATAAGAAACTTGCGGATAGGACCGCAAGATCACAAATTTACGCTGAAATGAAACCATACCTTACAGACGTTTCCGATGCATATTTACGTGTAAGGACCTGTAAGGCAAGAAAAATCAATAAGTTATTTGGGTTTGAATATGATCCTGTAACTTTAAAAAAGGTTAATGGTATAGGGGACATATGGTTCAGCGGGTCACTTGTAGTGCTGACAGCATCTCAAGACTTACTAATCCCCAAATCGATTACATTATAGAACAAGTCAATTCGAAAACCACTCCCTCGAACGATAAGAATGTAGCTTCTGCACCAACTACACCCATGCCACCTGATGTGTATTTCGAGGAGTCAGAAGAAGAAACGAATGTAGCGTCTGCATCTATCCCATTAGCCCATGTCTCCAATTCTTCCTCCTCCGGTGATAATTCTAAGGAAGAGTAATGGTTTGATGAAGATAGGTTTTTCAATGAGGCGATTCCCACTAAAGTGAACACTAGGCCTGTTCAATTCTGATTATTCAGCTTTTTGTTCGCAAAATCCATTAACCAATCCTAACATGTGGTCAAAATTGAGAATTGAGTACCTTTGATCGGCTTACGTTGTTCATCTTATTTTTTGTGTAATAAATTAATTTTTTTTTACAAATATCAAATAAATAATGTTGTAAAAGTTCATTAAAATTTTTAAGACGTATATTGAACTTTACTAGGTACCAGACAGACACGTTAAAAAAAACGAATAAAATGATTCTACATTTTTTTTGTTCGGAAAGTTCTGGTTGTTGTTCAGGTCACACAATTTCATCAGCCAATAATTATCAACTCAAAACCTGAACAAAAATCCGAACAATCAGAATTGAACAGGCCTACTGACACTTCGCGCTTCGCTGACGACGATGTGTATTTTGAAGAGTCGGGAGAAGAAACGAATGAAGTTAATACAGATGATGTTTCTGATTCAAAACGTGGTAGCGATTCCGATGTATATTTCAAATCCGATGACTCCGACTCCGATGATGAGTATGATCACGAACTCCATGAAAGACTCACGCGTGAAGAAATGGCAAGGTTAGCGAAGTTAGAAGGTAAAGCACAAACTAAGCCTCCCGATGATGTGTATTTTGATGAGGAAGTCGATTATGATTCCACACCCCATCCAGTGAAAGAAACGAATGATGATAGCGACAATGATTCTGAAGAAGAGATGCTAGACGAATCGGATGAAGGTGGGTATAATGATTACGATGGATGTGATCGAGGGTATTATTATTATAGCGATGGAAGATGCGAAAGGAAGGTATCACCAATGATGAGTCCTATTATCTCTCCGGTAACCGCCTAGGTGAATTATTGGGCGAATCAATTAGATGTTAAATTATCACATATATCAATAAAAATTAAAACTAGCAACTGAACGCTGAACGCTCCTTTTCATTTGAATATAATCATGTAGTCAAATTAATCGCGATTAGATTTTATTCGAAAATGACACCATTTTATTCTGGTCTTTGCAACATTATTTTTATTTTTCTTTTAAGTGAAAAAACAGCGCTATGCTAATAAATAGAGACTAAAAGAACAGGAATAAGAATTTCTCTTTTGCTATAAAAAATATTCGCAATAAAAATTAAAGATAATTCGATTTACATGTAAAATATTGTTCATTTTTTGTACTACCTATCCAGCGAGCATAATAATAACGTAACATTATTTACACAGTAAATTAGGAGTTAAATCATACCAAATAAGACTAAAGATCAATTCTAGATTCAAATAAAAAAACAGCCGATGAATATGTTAAAAATTAATCAGTATCGACCATACTATACAAAAATACAGGAATACAGAAACAAAGTTTAACTCACATTAATCTTATAAAGCTCCTTTTTCCAGATTCCTAAGGCGTTCAAAGCTTTTTCCAACGTTTTCTTGGTATCTACCATGTTTTTAGGAAAGGTTGTCTGGGCCAACTCTAGTCGAGCATTATCTAAATCTCTAAGACTCGTTTTTTCATTATGGAACTCGGATATACTTTCTTCATTTATATGCAATAGGTGATCGAAATCTGATCTCGTCAAGTTAAAGCCTCCTAAAATACTCTCGAATCGGTTTGTATATTTCAGGTCATAGTATTCACCGTGGTCTTCATATATATCTTTATTGTCTATCTCGTGGAGAAGTGTTTCTTCCAATTCATTCCAGCTATTGAACTTTTTACCCTCCCATTCATTCATCTTTCGTACCACCACAGACCTTAATCTCTTAATCCAGTCCCTGTATTTACTTAATATTTCTACCCGTTTCAAACTAGTTTTAGCCTCTGCCAACTCTTCCTGTAACTGTTTCAACGTCTTAATTAGTTCTTTCATAATGGGCATAAAGACTTTCGTGTGATTCATTCGTTCTTCGATCATTTCAAACATATTTTTTGTGACATCTTCTAGTCTTGCTAAGTTTACAATATTTATATTCAAGTTATTATTGTAAGAAAAGTTTTCAATCTCTTCTTTCATGTCTTCGAACAATGTTGTACGTTCTTCCAAACATTTTTGTAAATTCTTGTCAAAGCATGACCAGCGGTCCTTGCACTTTGCTAGTTTTCCTTCAAGCTCATTTATGGTTGTTGTGTGTGACATGTGCGAAAGTGTTACTTCTCCTGACAACATGCTTCAGTTAGAGATTAGAATTTGGAAATATTATTGAGTAAGTGTTGTAGAGATTAGAAGTTGGAAATATTACTGAGTAAGTTGTAGAGATTAGAAGTTGGAAATATTATTGAGTAAGTTGTAGAGATTAGAAGTTGGAAATATTATTGAAAATGAAAAAAAGGCATATTTATAATAGGAGATTAATCACGTGTTACTTATTTTAGAATGTGTATAGAAAACGTGTATTGTACGGTTGGCTGAATATGTATGACTTTTTTCGTACGTATGGTATGTATACAACTGGTATACTTGGTATACATACATTTTTGGTAACCATATCCTTGGGATACGATCGGGTGGCTTCTGAAAGTTTGGAAGAAATCGAGAGCTGTTGGAAGAGCTACTCTCATCTGACAATCAACTTCTGAAAGATGTAAAGTTTTCTTCTCCCAAAACCATAGTTCCCGGATCGATAAGTATTAAGAGACTTGCCAATTCATTCTGCCAAGCAAATGGTGCAAGAAATAGATCGATCACAGCAAAGCGAGCAGAAATTACAGCTTGGCGTTTATTCTCAGAAAGATTCGAAAACAAGCATGGCTGGGTCAACATCTATTAAGTTTACTTTCTTTTTTGGTAGGTAAGATGCCCTTAAATGAAAGAAATATTAATTATTAAAACTAGTAAAGTGAGAAAATAAAAAGTCTTTTAGATGAAGGATTAGCAAAAGATTAAGCATTTTACTAGTGTAACTGGTCAAATTTTTAGTCGCGATTATGATATTCTGTTTTTTATCTTTACTTTTTTATCGCTAGAATGATATACTGCGCCAAATCTTGGGGTACTGGAACTTAGGTCTGAAAATAAGAAACTTGTGGATAGGACTGCAAGAACACAAATTTATGCCGAAATGAAACCATACCTTACAGGTATTTCGGATGAATATTTACGTGTGAGGACCTCTAGGGCGAGAAAAATTAATAAGTTATTTAGGTTTGAATATGATCCTGTAACTCTAAAAAAGATTGATGGTATACCAGGGTATATGGTTAATCAGGTAACCTGTAGTACTGACAGAATTTCAAAACTCACTAATCCTCAAATCGAATACGTCATAGAACAGGTCAAATCGAAGACAATCACTAGTCCTGTGAACGAAATCTCCGGGACCATGGCTAATACATTAGCTAATGGTTTCAACTCAGGTGACTCAAAAGGAAACAATTCTAGCGACATCGTAGATGTTTCAGATGGGGACAAGGTTACTGACTACGATAGCGATGACGATTTTGATAGAATGATCATGAAAGCTTTCGAGGGGGAAGAGACCAGGATAAAGAAAGAAAGGCAAAATACAACGTTATCAATTGTGGAAACGGAAGCTAAGGTAAGATACGGTGGATATAATAAATATGGTGAACGTGATAGAGGTTATTATTATCGTGACGGAAGATACGAAAGGAAAGGATCCCCAATGATGAGTCCTATTATCTCTCTGGTAATCGTCTAGGAGAAGATTTGGTATAACATACTCGCATAGACTGGATTGCGTATATAAGCTGTGCAGCACGCTATATCATAGGGGTACAAGGGATGTAAATTTACGCCAATGCCCTTATCTCATGGATAATTTTACGCAAAAATTATCATGCGGCCCATGAGATTTTTTATAAATACCCCGTCTATTTTTTCCCTTTACTTTCGATCCACATTAAGGGGGGATATTCATTATACATTGACTTTGAATCAAACTGCGTCACAAACGAATAGAACTCCTGCCTTCTTATCTGTTCGAAGCAAGAAAAAATATCATATTTCTATTGTGAATAGCGTCTCATATACAGATATTTAGTTCTTCCTTTGGTCTTTCTTTAGGAAAAAAATGAAATAAGGGAATAGTACTTTATAATATAGCTTATTCATTGGTTGATACATGTTGTGGGGATACGGGATACGGGAATGCCTGTGTGATATAGATGTACTGCGCATTGGAAAATATACGCAAGTTCTCTCGAAACACATACTGGAGGATCCTCGGATCAGTATGAACAATTTACAGCTTTTATTTTCCCCTGTACCAAATAAGCAATTGCTAATCTCAAAAGGTTAGATCCCTGTTTTTGCATCGAGTTTACATTATATTTTTCGTGATCGATGCTATATTTACGCTTTTAGCGCCCTTCAGGTAATTTTATACGGTATATAAATATAATATACGCTGTTCAAAAATGGGTCTTTCAATGATGTCTGACAAACTTCCAGCTAATGTTAAAGATTGGACTCCAGCTCACATTAAAAAGCATCTCAAGAGACATATGAATAATTCAAGTTATGATGAAGATGACATTGAAAAAATCAAAAAACAGAATACCGGTGGAAAAGCTTTTCTCAGATTAACCATACAAATGCTTACCAATGAGAATGGTTTATTCAAAATTAAGTTTGGGAACGCAACCGATATTATGGAGTTAGTAGAAAAGCTCAAAGAAAAACAAGGTGAGTTACTGCGATAATATACAGTATATCTCTTGTGTAAAGTCTCTGTTACACTATAATTTATTCCTTATTTTTTTAAGCAGAAGAGCACTCTACGTCTGTTGAAGTTGTAACCGCCTCTGAATTCAATAAATTACGTGATAACTACCAAAAAACATTAAAGAGAATAATAGAATTATCAATAACATGTTAAGTGAGATTAAAAGATTACGTAGAGAAAAGTATTGTTGGGTCCATATTAGGAATTATTATGTCCGCATTATATACCCTTTTCAAGAATTTATTTTCATGTATCTGTTGTTTCTGTT
>NQWY01024837.1:0-129591 GCA_019425655.1 Rhizophagus prolifer
GTTGCAAAAATAAACCACTATAAAAACATCTATAGTGGTTTATCAAATTAATTAGAATTGTTCAACACAATCTTTGATTCGTCTCATTGCTTCTCGCAGTTCTTTTTCCGAAGCTGCATAAGAAAAACGAATACATTCGGGGCTTCCGAAACTAACACCGCCAACACAAGCAACATTGGCATTTTCTAATAGAAACATTGCGAAATCATCAGAATCTTTGATTTCAGTTCCATTCAAATTCTTACCGATGAAGTAAGAAATATCCGGGAAGAAATAGAATGCACTTTTTGGAAGGTTGCATTTGAAACCTTTGATATCTTTCATTAAATCGAAAACCAAATCACGTCTTTTATGGAATTCGGTAATCATATATTGTAATTCTGACGGATCCATCTGTAAAGCCGTAATAGAAGCTCTTTGCGCTATTGTATTCGCACCGCTGGTCATTTGGCCCTGGACTTTGTCACAAGCCTTCGCTAACCAGTCAGGGCATGCCGAATAACCGATTCTCCAGCCTGTCATAGCAAAAGCTTTGCTCATACCATTGATTACAGCGGTTTGCTCATAAACCTGAGGAAAGCTCGCAATAGAAACGTGTTCACCTTCATAATTAATAAATTCATAGATTTCATCGGAAATGATTGTAATCTCAGGATATTTTGCAATAACATCAGCAATTGACTCCAATTCTTCTTTGGTGTAGAAACTACCCGATGGGTTACAAGGCGAACTATAAAGCAGGGCTTTAGTCTTTGGTGTAATGGCTTTTTCTAATTGCTCCGCTGTAATTTTGAATTCCGTATCAATAGATGTCTGGATAAAAACCGAAGTTCCCCCAACCAATTTTACCATCTCATCATAACTTACCCAATATGGCGCGGGTAAAATAACTTCGTCACCGTCATTAATGATCGCAGACAAAACATTAATGATAGATTGTTTTGCACCATTGGAAACACAAATTTGTGTTGGTTTATAATCCAGCTGATTATCTCTTTTTAGTTTTTCTGATATGGCTTGTCTCAGTTCCAAAAAACCGGGAACGGGCGAGTAGTGGCTATAATTTTCATTAATGGCATCAAAAGCAGCTTGTTTGATTTTTTGAGGAACATCAAAATCCGGTTCGCCCAAAGTTAAACTAATTACATCTATTCCGGCGGCTTTCATCTCACGCGCTTTGTTACTCATTACGAAGGTCTGAGAATAACTCAGTCTGTTCAGTCTATCAGAAATTTTACTCATTATGTATTACGATTAGATTCAATCACAAATATAATTTTTTATAATCAATAACCTAAACAAGTAGCATATTAAAATAAAAATTATTATAACCCTGATGTCAATAAAAAATATTTGCAAAAAAATGCTTCTGAAAATTAATTCGGTGTTGAAAATAAATATAGATTTGATTTGAAAACTTCAAACACTTGTTTATAATTAATAACAAGATAGAATATTTTAGGCAACCCATTAATGAATTTTAATTTTACGAAATATTTTTCAGCTCTTTTAATACTATTTTTCATTTTTATTAATGCAAAAAAAATAGACCTGCATTCTATTGAGGAAGAAATCATCCAATATAATAGAGAAGGAAAACATAAGCTATCACAAAAGAAACTATCTGATATTTTACTTAACGGTGATCTAACAAAAGAAGAAGAAGGTAATATTCTTTTTCTAATGGCAACTACATATCGCAGCGTCAATGATTATATGATGTGTATCGAATATCTCAATCGTTCCAATTCAATTGCCAGACAACTACCTCCGGACAATATCCTGAGAATGAAAATAGATTATGAATATGCCTTTGTCTATTTTGATAATAACGATTACGAAAAAGCGGAAGAAGCCATGAAAAGGATTGCTTCAAAAAATTATGTCAACGCTTTTCCGGAAGACAATTCCTATATACTGATGCAAGAAGGTTACCTTTTCATGATCAAAAAAAAATACAATGAAGCTGAAAAAAAGTATTACGAAGCCATGGATATCATGGAAAATGCGAATACATGCAATGTGCCTATAGTTTATGTAAAGCTTATGAACCTGTATGGGAAAAGGAAAGACATAGGAAAAGCAGAGGAGGCATACAAAGAGAGCATGCAGATTTCCGATAGCTGTAACATTTTAAAATACAAAATCTTAGCCTCATCCGAAATGGAAAAAATCTATAAGGAGAATAATCTTTTTGCGAAAGCCTACCTAATTGGTTCAAAGCTTGATTCACTTCGCAGATTGGAAAATCAGGATGTTAAGATCTCCGAGATGCATATTGTTGATAAGGCACTTACTGAAAAAGAGCAGATCATAAAAGAAGAATCAGATATTTGGAAAAGAACTGTTGTTTTAATTGTCCTGATTTTATTATCCGTTTTAATTGCTTACTATTTATTCAGAAAAAATAAAAAAATAAAAAAGGACAGGTTGAGGATGAAGGAAGAAATTGAGCAAATGAAAGAAGAGCTCAACCAGTATTCTCAAAATTCGTCTGACGAAAAAATTCTAAATCCTGAACTTGATTTATTATTAAATTCTAACAAATTAACCGACCGCCAGAAAGATCTTTTGATACTTTTAGCAGATGGATTGTCCAACAAGGAAATTGCCGAAAAACTTTTTATAAGTGAAAATACTGTTAAGTATCATACCAAGAATATTTATAATATTTTGGACATTAAAGATCGGAAAGATTTCTTCAAAAAATTGAGAAATAATTAATTTTCGACCTACTACATTTCCCCTACATCTACGTAAAAACACCTACTACATTGCCCATACAAAGACTATCCCAAAGGATAGTTTTTGCTTTAAACACAGGGTTTTCCGCTCCAAAACTTGTACGTCTTACAGTATTATTAATAATATTGCAACCGGATTGGTAAAAATATAATAGCAGATAAGTTCTGCTTGCGAACAAACTATCCATTTTGTAAGGATAAACCTCCTTAAAATCACCTGAAATTTTCAAGGAGCAGATTTATTACCGTATGATAATATGGATGCAAAATATGCAATTTAATTTTGCACGCTCAAATTTTTATAAATCATCGATTATGAAAAAAAACTATTTTTTATTCTTTGCAATACTATTTGCAAATTTATTTTTTGGACAATCAGATTTAGTTAAATGGGGATTAACCTCAAATGGAAATGTAACTTACAGCGATAGCCGTGTAACAGCAACAGCTATTACCACTAGTCAAAATCCGATCTCTTACAGCGCACAAGGAATGACTGTAACAGGTTGGAATAATAGTAATGTAGAACACTATCGTTATTTTGGATTTTCCGTAAGTTCTTCTAACGGAAATCAGGTAAAAATCTCTAATCTTGCTTTTGAACAGGACAAAACCAACCCTGGCCCAACACATTATACTATCAGGTATTACGTTGCACCGAATAATAATGCCATAGATGATTATACATACATGTATAATGTAGGTTCTACAATATTGGTTAATAACGAATCGATTAATGCTAATGCTGCCAAGAATATTCCTCTTAATATAACATTGTCAGGAACACAGACTCTTGTTATACGTTTCTATTCGTCGGGTAATAACTGGAATGGTGGCTGGATAATCAAAGCTAATACTCTAAAGTTAACTGAAACTCAAGCAACTGTTCCTGTAGCAAACAACGATTCTTATTCTGTTTATAAAAATAATGCCACCAACCTGAACATTCTTTCAAACGATACTTCAGGTTCAGCTATAAGCGGGATAACAATCACACAACAACCCGCACATGGAACTTTAACTGTGAACGGAACAACTGATGTAACTTATACTCCAACATCCGGATATGAAGGTGCGGACACATTTAAATACAAAGCAGTCAATACCACAGGATCCTCCAATGAAGCAACAGTTAGCTTAAATGTGATTGCTGCTGTTCCGGTTGCAAATAATGACTCGTATAATGTTTATAATTTCACCGATACCAACCTTAATATCTTAAGCAATGATACTTCAACACTTGCGATAACCGGTATAACAATTACTCAACAGCCTTCACACGGAACAGTAACTGTAAACGGAACAAGCAATGTGACTTACAAATCTGTCGCAGGTTATGTAGGAGCGGATTCGTTCAAATACCAGGTAAGCAATATAACAGGACCTTCTAATGAAGCTTCTGTGAGCATTTCAGTTGCACAGGATCCTAATACAGCTGTACCGGTAGCTAACAATGATTCCTATACGGTTTATAAGAATAACAATTCAAATTTTAATGTTTTAAGCAATGACACTTCTGTTCTTACTATTACAGGAGTTACGATTACCCAGCAACCTGCACATGGAACATTGACTGTTAATGGAACTACAAATATTACCTACAAGCCGGAAACCGGTTACGGAGGAGCAGATACATTCAAATATAAAGCAGTTAATGCAACGGGACCTTCCAATGAGGCTACTGTAAGCATCAATGTTGTGGATAACGTTAATTCGGTTTTAGCACGTTGGAACAAGTCAGATTTTTCACCAAACAGATACAATGATAATATCACGGTTGGGAATATGACTTCAACAGCCAATCTTTCTTATGTTCAGTATATCAGTGCGAGTGGTTATAATGCATTCCACACAACAGGCTGGCCTGATAAAAATGTTGAAACAATTGATAAGAGTAAGTATATTCAGTTTACCATAAGTCCGAAAAATGGTTATAAATTATACCTCTCTGATTTCAGTTTTCTTTGCAGAATGGAATCGGGTGATGCAAGAATTAAAATTGACTATTCTTTGAACAGTAATTTCACAACAGCATACAATGTATTGCCAGAAACAACAATTACTAATAGCATCTCTACAATCTCTGTTACAAACTTTTCAAGACCAATTGCAACAGACGGGCAAATTGTTTACCTGAGAATCTATGTTTATAATACATGGAATGCTTTTCAAATATTGCTGAATGATGGAGGGGCTAATGGTCCGGCGTTCTCGGGATATACAGAATTCAGTTCTACTGCGCCGATTGCCTATAACGATACGGTAAGCAATATTGTTAATAATGATGTCGATATCAATGTTTTGATTAATGATGATTACAGCAACAAGATTAATTCATTAACATATACACAGCCGTCTCATGGAACAACTAGCTTAAATGCTGACAAAACGATCAACTATATTCCGGCTAAAGATTATGTTGGTACAGATTCTTTCTCATATTATATCACGAATGAATATGGCGTTTCCAACACAGCAACTGTAAGTATCAATAATGTTCCGAACGCAACTTCACCTTTGATTCGTTGGGATCAGAATAATTTTACAGCAACCACGTTTCAATCATTCATCAATTCAACAACAATGACAACTGCTGGTGGTGTAACTGTTAATGTGGGTGGTGAGACCAATCCGAAGGCTTATTATCTTGTAAGCCAGAATAATGGAACAGGAAGCCCAATCAATACTTCCAAATACACTCAATTCATCCTGGACAATATCAGTCCAAACAAAACAATTGAGCCAAAGACTTTCAGCTATATTGCAAAAGGGACTGATGGTGCGATTTATGAATTGCGTTATTCAAAAAATGCGGATTTTTCAGATTATACTGTAATGGGAACAGGAACGGTCACTAACAATTATACGCTGAAAACATTAAATTTCAGCAATACATTGAAAGTAGGACCGGGTGAGAAAGTTTATGTAAGATTATATCTTTATAATACGGATTATGTACAATATGTTTTCCAGTATCTTCCTGGTGGCTCTGGCCCTGAGATTGACGGTATTTTTTACAATTATGTTTTTGCTTCTAATGATACAACCTGGCTAAATGCAGCTAATCCTCATTGGAATAATGGAATACCTACCGCAACTAAGAATGCAATCATTGAAACTAGTTACGATACTGCAACTTATGGTAACTTCGAAAGTAATAATTTGACAATTAATCCGGGAGGAACATTGACTGTCAATGCTGGAGGATATATAACGATTAACGGACAAATTGCGAACAAAAATACTGCGACAGGTTCATTTGTTATAGAGCACAATGCTAACCTTTTACAAAAGAATAATGCTCAGAATACCGGAAATGTAACTGTTAAAAAATCTGCCATTATCCCGAAAATGGGTTATAACTATTGGTCTTCACCAGTAATAGGACAAAACCTTTATCAGTTTTCCGAAGGTTATAACCAGGCAACAACAACGGGAACAGGAACCCCTTGGAACAGATTCTATGTTTACAATGAAGCTAATGATTATTTTGTAACAACCATTGCAAATGAGATTACGCTGAATTCTTCATCTGTATTCCAACCCGCAAGAGGATATGCGATCCGAGGAAAAAACAGTTTCCCGGAAACAGTTACAACAACATCTGCAACATCACAATTTGAATTTGTTGGTATTCCTCAAAATGGCGATGTTACTTCGTACAATCTCAAGTGGACGAGCGCAGTGAGAGGATATAACTTAGTTGGAAATCCTTATCCTTCTAATATTAGCTTCAGTGATTTTTATGCAGAAAACAGTTCAAAAATCTATGGCGTTGCATATTTCTGGACCAATAATGACGGACAGGTAACATCTCAGCAGAGTAGCGGCTACAGCGGAAACAATTACGCAATCGCAACAGCTGTAGGAGGAACATCCGCAACCTATTTCGGTTACAATAACAGAAAACCTAATGGCAATATTTCTGTCGGTCAAGGATTTATAATTCAAACTAAACAAGCCGGAAAAAATCAGCCCTTGGTATTCAAGAATTCTATGAGAAATTCCGATGCTGCAAATTATTATAACAAGACAAGTTCTCAGAAAAACAGATTTTGGTTAGAATTCAAATCACCAACCAATGTTAACAATGAAATATTGATCGGCTACGTTCCAAATGCAACTAATGGCTTTGACAACGATTATGATGCAGATCTGTTGGCAATCGGTAGTGACTCGTTTTGGAATGTTTTAGACAATCACAAATTGGCAATCCAGGCAAAAGATGAAAATTTCTCAGAAGAAGATGTTGTAAAATTAGGATTCAAATCCTCCACATCAGGTAATTATACCATTTCCTTAACAGATAAGGACGGAATCTTCAAAACAAGCCAGACAATTTATTTGAAAGATAAGTATCTTAATAAAGTCATCAACATTACAGATAATGCTTATACTTTCTACACAAGCTCCGGACAGTATGAAGATAGATTCGAGGTGATCTACAAATCTTTGGAAACTTTAGGCATTGATAATAGTTTAAAAAACGGAATTATTATTTCTAAAGACTCTCAGAATTTTGTTATAAAATCCGATGATAATATTAATGAAGTAAGTCTTTATGATTCTGTCGGAAGATTATTATACAACACAAAAAATGCAAAAAAAGAAGTTTTGATTAATAAGACGAACCTTACAGAAGGGATGTACATTATAAAAGTGAATTCTAGAAATACAACGATGACCAAAAAAGTTTTAAAATAACACATTAAAACTTTGAAATTTAGAAACCGCCAAAAATCATTTTTTGGTGGTTTTTTATTTGATTGTAATTAATAATTAAGAAATCTTTTCATAATTTCGCCTTATGTCTTTAGATTTAATTTTAAAATATTTCCCCGATATTACCAGTGAGCAAAAAAATCAATTTGCCGAACTCGAAACCTTGTACAAAGACTGGAATGAAAAAATTAATGTGATTTCCAGAAAAGACACAGATAGTCTCTATGAGAAACATATTCTACATTCTTTAGGAATTGCGAAAGTGATGGAGTTTGCAGATGGGACTAAGGTTTTGGATATCGGAACCGGTGGCGGATTTCCCGGGATTCCTTTGGCTATTCTCTTTCCTAATGTCCATTTCACGCTGGTGGACAGCATCGGAAAAAAAATAACGGTAGTAAAAGGAGTTGCCGAGAGTCTTGGCCTGAAAAATGTTACAGCTTATCATATGAGAGCTGAACAACTGAAAGAGAAATTTCATTTCGTGGTCAGCAGAGCGGTAACCCAAATGCCGGTTTTCTTAACGTGGCTGAGAGGAAAATTTGAAAAAGAACAAATCAATCCTAAGCACAATGGCGTCCTTTATTTGAAAGGTGGTGATCTCGCGGAAGAGCTTGCAGGATTGAAATGCGAGATTTTCAATTTAAAAAATTATTTCGAAGGAGAATTTTTTGATACGAAAAAAGTAGTTTACCTGTCAAAAGGTCATTTTAATAACTAAAATAAGAAACGATTATGAAGAATGTATTTATTTTATCAGTATTAGCCGTATTTTCAACAATGCTGATGTCTTGCCACGACAACGATGATTATTCGGAAATCACCAACGTTTATGCAACCAAGGTGGACAGCGTTCACATCCCGATGGATACAATGGCGCTGGGCGTTATGCAGGAGATGAAGTTATATTCCACATTTACCAGAACCTGCGAAGGAATCTATAGCTACGATTATCAGTACACCAACGACTCTGTAAGAACAGTTGCCAATTTCGCTTACAAAACCAATGATGTTTGTGGCAGCGGAACCTATGTTGACGGAAGTAGGATTAACTTCAAACCAACAAAAACAGGAACTTACACATTCAAATTCTGGACAGGAAAAGACACCAGTGGAGCTAACACTTTCTTGGAAAGAAAAATAGTTGTTGAATAGATTTTAAGGAGCTTAATCCCGCTTTCAACTATATCTTTTTTGTTATTGCGAACAAAGTGAAGCCATTTATTAAAACATTCAGCCACGCAATAACAAAAAAGGATGCCGTTACAATCGGGGCTAGGTTTGTCATTGCATAGGAATTCAAGTCCTTTGATGAGTTTACGCCTTTGCGAACTTAAAAACGATTAGTAGTTAAAATACCTTTGCGGACTTTGCGTTTAAAATATACTTCAAATCAGCAAAAAAATAATTAAATTGAGCCTTTAAGTTTTTAAAGGCTTTTTTATGCAGTTTCTTCAGAAGATCATTTCAGAATTATTAGAAAATCATCACGACATTTCCGAGCTCGATATTGTTCTTCCTGGAAAAAGACCAATGGTTTTCATCAAAAGAATCCTGAAAGAAAAGCATTACCAAGGACTATTATCCAACTTCGTCACTATAGATGAACTCATCGCAGAATTATCAGAAAATGTAGAGATCAAAGGCATTGCGCTTTGGCTATTCGCATTTCGTATTTATAATAAAATTGATGCTTCCGAAGATTTTTCCGGGTTTCTGAAATGGTTTCCGACTTTGCAGAAAGATTGGGACGATATGATGAAATTCTCAGATGATGACCAGAAAATCCTGCTTTGGATGTTGGACGAAGAACGTATCAAAAACTGGGGAGAAAATCTCGGCGAAGATGACAATCCAAGAAAAAGAAACCTTAATTTCTGGCGAAAAATGAACGAGTTTCTCCCACTTCTGAAATCAGAATTGAAAAAAGAAAATCTCGCCACTTCCGGAATGTTATATCAAGATGCTTTTTCCGGAATTGAAAATTTTGCCAAACAAACCAATCGGCAGTTTGTTTTTTGTGGATTTAATGCGTTGTCAAGAGTGGAAGAGCAATTGGTAAGACAGCTTTTGCAATGGAACAAAGCGGAAACTTATTTCCAAGCCGACAAATATTATATTGACGACGAAAGACAGGAATCCGGAAAGTTCCTGCGAGAAACGTTGAAGTGGAAAGAATTCAATGACAATAGAAATTTCAAATGGATTGAAAATCAATTTTCACAACCAAAAAATATCAAAACTTACGAAGTTTCGGGAAATATTGTCCAAGCCAAATTTCTTCCTGAAATTCTGAAAAAAATTCCAAAAAACGAATTATCAGAAACAGCTTTGGTCCTATTGGATGAAAATCTTTTGCCAGCCGTTTTAGACAGTTTAAATGCTATTGAAAGCGTGAATATTACGATGGGATTTCCGTTGAAGAATCTATCGTTCAGTAATGCTATAAAAAAACTGTTTTATCTTCAGAAACAGCAGGAAAAAAAATCGTCTAGTTATTATTACGCCGATGTCTTACCAATCCTCGAAGAATTGCCAAACGATGTAAAAGATTCCGAGATTATCCGCAATTTCATCTTTGCAATTGAAGAAAGAAACATCGTTTATATTTCTAAAACTTTGTTACAGGAATTACTTGGGAATCTCAGTTATTTTCAGCTTTTACAGAAACCGGGAAACTATCAGACATTTTTAGATCTGTTGATTAAGTTCTGTTACGAGCTCAAATTCAAGGAATTGGATGATATTCAGTATGAGAATATTGCGTTGTTTGAGAATGTTTTCAAAATCATCAAAAATCAATTATTACCTTATCAGATTGATGTTAAAATAGAAACTTTGGAAGTTCTCATTAATCAATTGGTTAATTCAGAAAGCATTGATTTTGTGGGAGAACCGTTGGCTGGATTCCAGATTATGGGACTTTTGGAAACGCGTCTTTTGAACTTCAAGAATATAATATTGTTATCCGTCAACGAAGGAAAATTACCATTGGGAAATACACAAAATACCTACATTCCATTTGATGTTCGCAAGAATTTTGGTTTGAATACTTTTCTTGAAAATGACAGTATTTATGCTTATCACTTTTACCGATTGATTCAGAATTCGGAAAATGTCCATTTGCTTTATAATGCATTGAGTTCCGGTGTTAATACAGGCGAAAAAAGCCGTTTTATCACCCAATTGGAAATGGAAAGTCCGCACAATATCGAACATATTATTATCGAAAATTCCTCGGAACCAATTGCTCAGGAGCTGATGAAAATCGATAAAAACGACGAAGTAATGCGACTTCTGAACGAATGGAAAAACCGAGTTTCGCCTTCGCATCTTGTGACTTATCTTTATAATCCGATTGATTTCTATCTTAATAATCTTCTCAAAACCAGAGAAACCAACGAAATCGAAGAAGAACTTTCGCAAAGAAATTATGGAAACCTGGTTCATTATGCTTTGCAGTTTTTGCACGAACCAATAAAGAATAAATTATTATCAGTTAGTGATTTAGAAAGTTTACTTCAACAAACAGATTCAGCGATTGACTTTGCGATCGAGAAGCTGAAACACCAGCCGGAATTCTATAATCGCGGAATGAATTACATCCACAAAGAAATTGCTAAAAGGGTAGTGCGCAATATTGTAGAATATGATTTGGAGTTGGTGAAAAATGGCTCTGCGTTGGAGATTCTGGATTTGGAGAAAGAAATCAACTGTGATTTTTACCTTGATGAAAATAGAACTGACAAGATCAGTTATTATGGGTTTATCGACAGAATCGATAGATTGGACGGAATTACAAGAGTGATTGATTATAAAACGGCAAAACCTAAAAACCTAACAATTAATCTTGGCAAAAATAAAGAAGAAAAACTGCCGGAATTATTTTTCCGGGACGATTACAAGCAGGCTTTGCAGCTTTCGATTTATAAATATTGTATCAAATATGTTTTGAACATCAATCCTGATAATATCGAAACGGCAATCTGGTCTTTTGCAGAAGTCAATAATGGTCCACAAAAACTTAACTTTATTGACATCGAAGATTCTGAAGTGGAAGATTCTATCAGAAACCTAATTTTTGAAATCCTGAATCCTGAAATTCCATTTGAGGAAAAAGAGAAGGTGAGTTGGTAGTTAAATAATTTCTCGCAGATTCTATTGATTTAGCAGATAAAATGAATCTGCTAAATTTGCTTAATCAGCGAGACTAAAATTAATTAAGGTTGGCTTTTCAGTTTCAAATCAATTACTTTTGCTCTTACTTTTTTCATAAAATCAGAACCCGGGTCTTCTTTACCGGTAAAATATTTAGAATCCGTTTCTTTCCAAAGTTTAGAATTTCTAAAAACACCATATTCCGAATGCCCGATGAGATATTCAATCGGATATTTTTTTGCTAGATATCTGGTTAATTCCGCGTTGGCTTCAACTTGCTTATCAGTCAAAGGTTGAGATTTACTTCCGATATTTTCTATACCGATGGCGCAATAATTCAATCCAATTGTATGTCTTGCAAACAATTCCGGGTCAACCAATTGATAAACCGTTCCATCTCTGTCAACCAAAAAATGAGCAGAAACATTTAGAGAACTTTGTTTTTTAAGCGTTGCTCTTTGATTCTCCAGATATAAATTGTTGAAGTATCTGAAATTGGACTCAATCGTTCCACCAGCCGTGTAATGCAGAACAATGATTTTCGGTGTGATATTCGGGGTTTTCTGGATTAAATTGTGATGGTCTTTCATATAATCCAGACTCAGTTTCATTCTTTCTTTAGAATAATCAATCGGTTTCTGAATGATTTTAAGGTTTTGAGCTTGAGATATTAGACAAAAAACTAGAAATAATAATTGGGAAATCCTTTTCATTATAAATATTTATAAACCACAAAAGTCACAAAAGTTTTTTAGATTAACAAAAAGATAAAATAAGTACCGGTTATAAACTCTTTTTTGTTCTTTTTATATCCATAATAGTAATGTCTTTTGTGACTTTTGTGGTTCAATATCTTCTACTTAGAATATTGATAATGCCCCGTAATCGTCCAATCAAAAAGACAATCCTGTAAAACCTGCCCAGCTCCGATAATATGAGAAATCAAATATCGCTTGCCATCTGCTGATTTTTTATTGACAACAATTCCGATATGTGTCAGATTTTTAGGCAAATCCCAGGTTACAATATCGCCCGGAACATAATCTTTGGCATCATTTGTAATAGGCTTTACTTTCCCAAATCTCGAAAAGAAAACCATCAGATTTGGGACACGCCGATGATCGATATTAGTATCTGTTTTCTTCAATCCCCATTTCTTTGGATATTTGGAGAAATTCTTTGCCATATCTTCGTGGACTTCCTTCTGCAAATCGATTCCCAATTCTCTGTAAGCTCTGATGACCACATCTGTACAAACACCTTTCCCTGCAGGCACATCGCCATTTGGGTATTTTATATTAAAATAAGCAGGGTCATAGACGACTTTGTCTTTAGTCAGATTAATAGCTGCATTGGAGAGTTTGGTTTGAAAATTTTGTCCAAAAATAGTGGTCGAAACAAAGAATAGAATGACGAAGTAATTTTTCATATGAAGTTTTTTGAAACCACAAAAGTCACAAAAGCAAGAATAAATCTTTTGTGGCTTTTTGTGGTTTACATCTGAACGAAAAAACCTGCAAAAATATTCCGCAGGTTTTTGTTAAAAAGATATAAGATTGATTTGGTCTTATCCAAAGGCATTGATGCCAGTAATATCCATCCCTGTAATTAAAAGATGAATATCGTGTGTTCCTTCGTAAGTAATAACAGATTCCAGGTTCGCAGCGTGGCGCATCATCGGGAATTCTCCCATTATTCCCATTCCGCCCAACATTTGACGGGATTCTCTGGCAATATCAATCGCCATCTTTACATTATTTCTTTTCGCCATTGATATTTGTGCAGGCGATGCTTTATGCGCATTTTTAAGATTCCCTAACTGTAGGCAAAGCAATTGTGCTTTGGTAATTTCCGTCAAAAATTCAGCTAATTTCTTTTGCTGAAGCTGGAAAGAGGCAATCGGTTTCCCGAATTGTTTTCTTTCTTTAGAGTATTGAACGGCAGTACAATAGCAATCAATCGCAGCACCAATTACACCCCAGGAAATGCCGTATCTCGCTGAGTTAAGACAAGACAAAGGTCCTTTCAAACCTTCAATATTAGGAAGTAGATTTTCCTTAGGAACTCTCACATTATTGAAAACCAATTCGCCGGTTTTTGATGCTCTAAGACTCCATTTGTTATGAGTAGTAGGTGTAGTAAAACCCTCCATTCCTCGTTCTACAATCAGTCCGCGTACTTTTCCGTCTTCGCCTTTTGCCCACACTACGGCAATATCTGCAACAGGGGCATTGGTGATCCACATCTTAGCACCATTCAAAAGATAATGGTCGCCTTGGTCTGTGAATTTGGATTCCATGGAAGAAGGGTCGGAACCGTGGTTAGGCTCTGTCAAACCGAAACATCCGATCATATCGCCTGAAGCCAGCTTCGGAAGGTATTTTCTTTTTTGCTCCTCAGAACCATATTCGAAAATAGGAAACATTACTAAAGAAGACTGAACAGAAGCCGCCGAGCGAACCGCCGAATCGCCTCTTTCCAGTTCCTGCATTATCAATCCATAAGAGATTTGGTCCAATCCCGGACCGCCGTATTCTTCAGGAATGTACGGTCCTAATGCACCGATATTTCCCAATTCTTTCATTAATCCCGGGATATCAGTATGATTTTGTGCTGCTTCATCAATCTGTGGCATTACAAAACTTTCCACCCAACTTCTTACAGAATCGCGGATAAGCTTGTGTTCTTCGGACAAAAGAGCGTCTATTGAATAGTAATCTGGTATGCTTGTTAAAGGGTAATATGACATTATTTTTGTTTTGCCTAAAAATAAAGCTTTTCCTGAATTACCAAAATAGATTGTTAACAAATAATTCATTTTCTGAAAAACGTCATAATTGTGCCGCAAACCGTTTTAAGACCTGCACAACTTTGGCTGAGCTTATAAAACTAAAGTTTTGTAACCAATCGACTTTTACTTTGATTTGAAAACCCTCGTTTTGTAACAAAAGTAAAAGTCGTTGTGTTTCCCACGAATCGTGGGAGACTTCCGCCAAAGTTGTTTGGTTTGAAAACGGTCGTTTTGTAATGAAATGAGTTTTTAATTTTTAGATTGATGTTGAAAATATTATTATTTTTATTAATAAAGTGATTTTGTAGAGTCAACTTAAACTACTTATTAATGACAATAACATTATGCAAATGAAAATATTAAAATGTCTCCTATTTTTTATAATCCTATTTATGATAGGTTTTGGTTTATATTTTTACTTCAACACTTACTCAAAATTGATTCCTGCGAAAATTGATTCCAATATTAAAAACGAAAAGATATTTCGAATAATGGATTTGCAAAAAGAAATTCCAAATGGAACAGAGATTTATGACTCAATACCAAGAAAGAAGAGTTCAACGGTATTATTTTATGCAGGTAAGAAACCTAAAACTGCAGAAGAATTAAAACTTGCTGGGTTTAATAATTGCAGAGCTGTAAAAAGGGATGGAAAAATAAAAGTCAGCATAGGATATAGTTCAGGATTTAGTGGTGGAGGATATGAAATTGATTATTTATATGGAAGATTTAACCTAGAGCCATATTCATTTACTGATGTGGTGCCTGATAACAATAGACAACCGCAATACAGAATTTTAAAACAAGATGTAACTTTTGATAAAAGATTTTATAATGTGGGAGATAGTATTTATGGAAAAATTGATTTTGTGATAGAGAACAATGATTTTGCAACAAAAAAAATACTTGTTTATGGGAATGGTTATTTTAGAACAAAAGTTGAAAAAGAATAGTTATAAAATGGCTAATTATATTTTTATTTAAAACAAAAGCTCCAAAACAATTGGAGCTTTATTTTTATTTCTTCTTCAAATCTTTATCAATCTGCTTTTCTGCATTTTCGGCTTTCTTTTCCTGAGCGCGTTTTTCTTTTCGCTGTTGTACCCGGGATTTTTTCTCTGCACGTTTTTCTTCACGGATGACTTTGTTGGATTTGGTATTATACAAAGCTTCTACAATACCTTGCCCGGTTTTGCTGAAGATTTTGATTTTCGGTTTCTCATGCGTGCCGGTCACAACAATCGGGAAACCAATCCATCCGCCTGGCGGTAAACCAACTCTCACCCGGAAATCCAGCAAACCATTAAAACTCGTAGTTCCGCTAATTGTAGGCCGTAGGATAGAAACCTTGAAGGTAAACGGCTCAACATGAATCAGATTATTTTTGATATGGCTTTCGATATTTACGCCTTTCATATCTGGGTTATTGAATGCATTGGCTCCAATATTATCGCCAATTGTTGATAACATCTTCAGGTTTTTGACTTCTACATCTCTCAGATTGACATTTCCGCCACCTTCCAAAGAAGGATAGATTGGCTTCATATTGCTGTCAAAATCACCTTTCAATTTATAATCTAATGAGACAATTCCTTTTACATTTTTCGCTGCTGTCGCCATTTCACGCACCATGTCAATTTCATTATAAGCTCTTTGAACATCGAAGTTGTCAACCTTCAAAGCCACATCATAATTGGCAGTAATCGGAGATTCATTTTGGTATCTCGCATCGATTCCCATTCGGCTTCCGATGATATCAAACGTTGTATTTTTAAGATAGACTTCACCTTTTGTAACCGAAGCCAATCCTGCAAGGTTATTCAATCCAAGCCCTTTGAATTCTACTTTTTTCGCATTAGCTTCCAAAGAAACATCCAGATTGATTGGGACAATCACAACACCGCTGCTTTTCGGGTATTCCTCCTTCGCATAAGTTACTGCAAGGGATTTGTCTTTGTTGTCGCCTTCTTTCAGCGCCATAAATTCATCTACCAAAATATAATTGGATTTCAAATGAAATCGACCATGCAACGTTCCTTTTCTTTCTATGAAATAATTGATGGTATTCAATAAATATCCGTTGAGTGAGTAATCTGATTTCCCGTAATTACCATAGAATTTTCTGAACCACATTTTTTCATTTTCGAATTCGAAATTCCCTTCTTTGATATAGAATGATTTCGGAAGATATTCGGTTGTAGCTTTGATATTTTTTAAAATAAGATTACCTCTGTTATCGAGTTTGCTGTATTGTCCGGTTGTTGCGTAACTTTGGCGACCATTCAGGGATAAATCTGCCATTATCAATCCACTGATATCCAAACCTTCTTTTTTGAACACTTTATAGATTCTGCCGACATTCAGGACTCCTTTTGCCCTTATTTTGTATAACAAGTCCTCAAAATCCTGCAAATCTGCATTCACAAAAACCGGATTGCCTTCAAAATCAAATTTGAAAGGATCGAGTTTTACGCCTAAACTTTTGAACGTTCCGTCTGTGTTATGAATATTTGCTAAAATATTGATGTTCTGAATTGGATTTGGATAATATTTTGTTTTCAGCCAGCCATTTTTCAGATTAAAATAACCTTTCGTTATCGGAAATAATTTTTTGTCTAAACTGAAAATTCCATTAGACTGAATATCAGTATTCATAAGACCTTTTAGTTCAATATCTTTTAAACCTAATGCTGCATCCAGAGTTGCCAAATCAACCGCACCTTTGATGTTGGCATTGACTTTCATTTCGTTCAATCCCTGCGTTTTCACGACTGCCCGGAAGCTGTTGTTTTTACCCAAATCAAAACTCAAAGTTCTCAAATCGAGTAGGAGTTTCTCAGTATCCAGCGAAGGCAAATCAACATTCAGATCCATATTAAGATTGTTCATCGGAACCGGAGCATTACTATTGGAAACAAAACCATTGTTAACTTTTAAGCTCGCTTTTAAGTCAGGTTTCAGTTTTTTTGGTTCGCTGAATCGTCCCTTTAAACTGAAAAACAAATCGCTGTTTCCTTCAATTTTTGTGTCTTTCGCCCAATTCAGATATTGTGGAGGCAAAACCGAAATCATATCCCGAATCGTCGTTTTCTCAGAAGCCGCATTTATATTAAGATTATATCCATCCTTCAAAATACTCACAAAACCTGTGAATTTGAGAGGAAGTTCATTGATTCTCAATTCATTTTTTCTCAGCACAAATGTCAATGCATTGGTATTAATTCTCGTAATCAAATCTGCGTGTAAAGTTTTCTGCTGTGCATACCAGATTCGATTTAAGGCAAAATCAACTTTATCAATATCCAGGTCTGTTTCCAAATCGAAAATATCTTCACTCAATCCACCTTTTCCTGTATAATTAAGACCTTTTGCATTAACCAGAACATTGGCTGCGTGATCATTGTATTTGATATTCCAGTTTTTCAGTTTGATTAAATCCAATTTAATAGAAGCTCCGGCTCCGGTCGTATCTTTTGGTTTTTCAGACGGTTTGGAAACGTAAACGTTATAATTAGCTTCTCCTTTAGAATTAACAAAAACATTGGCTGCAGCATCATTCACATAGATCTCATCAATTTTAACCTCTCTATCAAAAATCAGATTTTTCAAATTGATTCCAACTGCAACTTCTTTGGCTGCGAGCAGAGTGTCTTGTTCAAAAGGTTTGGAGCCCTTCAATATAAAATCGTCTACGGAAACCGTGAGAGAAGGAAAGTGACGGAAAAAAGTAAGGTGTGTTTTCTTATAATCCAATTCGCCGGCCAGATGTTTATTCGCAAAGATCTTAACCTGTTGGGAAATGGTTCCTGGAAATAAAATGGGAATAATAAACATTAGAAATAGGATAGAAGCGATTCCAATTCCCAGCCATTTCAGAATTTTAATTACAATTGATTTTACATTTCCCACAGTCATAATCTTAAATTTTTCTGATTAATTCAAAGATTATGCTAAAAGTAAATCACAAAAAATCCTTAAGGAATTTAAAAAAAGAATTTTAAATAATTTTAAAACCCTACTAATCCAAAATTAGCGTAATATTTTTATGCGATTCTATAATTTCAATTAAAATTTCAAATAAGGTTTGTCCGTTTCCGTCAATTAATTCATCCAGTTTTTGCTGAATTAAATTTACATTGAAAGGCTTTCCAATTCGAATTTTATTTTGATAGAATTCTTTTGTTGAATCAAAACCTAAATCTTCTCTCGACTTTTGGGAATTTTTCCAGATTATGTCTGTATCTACACCATACAAAATATCATTAAACCCATCCAACGTTCCAACTTTCCAATTCTCATCTTTCATAAAAAGTTGAGAAACTTCTTCGTAAAAATCTTCCATATTAGAAAAATGACTGCCATTGATGACAGTCATTTTCTTTTTATTGTTATTTGAAGTATTCCACTCCATTTTTAAAGATATTGTGATAATTCGCAGTTGGAATGTTTTTCATCAACCCTTCTGCAAAACGTTCCGGATGTCCCATTCTACCGAAGATCTTTCCGTCTGAGCTCGTGATACCTTCAATTCCGAACAATGAATTATTTGGATTGAATGGCATTCCGTGAGCGATATTTCCTTCTAAATCTAAATATTGAGTAGCAATTTGTCCGTTTTCATACAACTTCTGAATTTCCGCTTCCGAAGCCATAAAACGACCTTCGCCGTGAGAAATAGGAATCGTGAACACCTGATCTTTCATTCCTTTCAGCCAAGGTGATTCGTCATTCACAACTCTTACGTTTACCATCTGAGAAATGTGTCTTCTGATGGCATTATGAGCCAAAGTTGGAGAATTTTCATCCAGATCTTTTATTCTTCCGTAAGGTAATAGTCCTGATTTTACCAACGCCTGGAAACCGTTGCAGATTCCGATGATCATTCCGTCTCTGTCTAACAATTCGTGAACTGCATTTCTCATTTTCTCGTTTTTCAAAACGTTTACAATGAATTTTGCTGAACCATCCGGCTCGTCACCTGCTGAGAAACCTCCTGAGAAAGCCAGAATCTGAGACGTTTTGATTTCCTCAACCCACGCATCAATACTTTCATCCAATAACTGGTGATTGATATTGATTAAAGGCAGACTGCTGATCACAGCTCCTTCTTTTGCGAAAGCGTTCAACGTATCATACTCACAGTTTGTTCCCGGGAAAACCGGTGCGAATACTTTTGGCTGAGCGATTCCGTGTTTTTTAATGATGATATTTCTTGGGTTGATCGAGTTTAATTTTTCGTCGATCTCAACTGTTATTTTTTCTTTTTCAATCGTTGGGAAAAGATTTTCAAAGGTGTTCGTGTTTGCAGCTAATAATTAAAACTTCGTCTGCAACAACTTTTCCGATTAACTGAAGATTTGCAGAGCTTAATTCTTCTTTAGATTCGATGATTAAGCTACCGATATTTTTCGCTAATAAAACAGATCCATCAACTGTAATTTCAGCACCTAATCTGTTTCCGAAGCTCATTTTTGCCAAAGCAACTGCAACTCCGCCTTCTTTTACCGTTTTCACAGAAACGATTTTTCCGGCTTTGATATTTTCGAAAATGAATTCATAAACAGTTTTTAAAGCATCATAGTTCGGAAGTCCGTTTTCCTGAGCGATATGATTGAAGAAATACACTTTATTTCCTGCATTCTTAAATTCAGGGGAGATAATATTTTTCTTTTCTCCGTTCGCACAAGCGAAAGAAATCAACGTTGGCGGAACATTCAGATCCTGATACGTTCCACTCATTGAATCCTTACCACCGATTGCAGCCAATCCGAAATTGATCTGAGCATCGTAAGCTCCCAATAAAGAAGCTAAAGGTTTTCCCCATTTTTCAGGATTCTGACCTAATTTCTCAAAATATTCCTGAAAACTGAATCTGATATTTTTATAATCGCCACCCATTGCAACGATCTTTGCAACACTTTCTACAACTGCGTAAGAAGATCCCAACAAAGAATTCTGCTTAGAAATCTCCGCATCGAATCCCCAACTTGCCAAAGAAACCGTTTCAATATCTTTTGCTCCGATGATCGGCAACGTCTGAACACTTCCTTCCATCAAAGTCTGCTGATATTTTCCACCCAAAGGCATCGCAACCGTAGTCGCACCAATCGATGAATCAAACATCTCCAACAAACCTTTTTGAGAAGCTACATTTTTATCACTTAATATTTTTAAGAAATTCTCTTTATTGAATGTCGGAATTTCTTCTTTTACTTCATTAAGGTGAGTGATTTTAACTTCTTGGCTTTTAGAACAACCATTCGTATCTAAAAACGCTCTTGAAAGGTCAACAATTTTATCACCTTTCCAGAACATCTGCATTCTTCCTGAATCCGTAACTTTTGCAACTTCAACAGCCACAATGTTTTCAGCTTCACAGAACTTGATGAATTTTTCTTTATCTTTTGGTTCAACCACAACTGCCATTCTTTCCTGAGATTCAGAAATAGCCAGTTCAGTTCCATTTAAACCTTCGTATTTTAATGGTAAAACATCTAAATTAACTTCTAAAGAATCAGCAATTTCACCGATCGCAACAGAAACACCTCCTGCACCGAAGTCGTTCGATTTTTTAATCAGTCTCGTCACTTCAGGATTTCTGAATAATCTCTGGATTTTACGCTCTTCTACAGCATTTCCTTTCTGAACTTCAGAACTCATCGTGTGGATAGAAGTTTCGTCCTGTTCTTTTGAACTTCCGCTCGCTCCACCAACGCCATCACGACCAGTTGCACCACCTAAAATAATGATAGAATCACCAGCTTCAGGCTTTTCACGTCTTACCCAATCTACAGGAACCGCTCCGGCTACGAAACCAACTTCCATTCTCTTTGCTTTGTAGCCTTCATCGTAGATTTCAGAAACCATTGTTGTTGCTAAACCGATTTGGTTACCGTAAGAAGAATATCCGTTTGCAGCCTGTTTTGTAATTATTTTTTGAGGCAATTTGCCCGGCAAAGTTTTGTCAACCGATTCCAGAACATCCGCAGCACCCGTTAATCTCATCGCCTGGAAAACGAAAGAACGTCCGGACAAAGGATCTCTGATCGCTCCTCCTAAGCACGTTGAAGCCCCACCAAAAGGTTCGATTTCTGTCGGGTGATTGTGTGTTTCATTTTTGAATAATAAATACCAAGGCTCTTTTTTACCATCGTATTCAGCTTCGATTTGTATAGTACACGCGTTGATTTCATCAGAAACCACCAAGTTCTCCAAATTGCCCGTTTTATGGAAATATCTTCCGCAAACTGTTGCCAAATCCATTAAAGAGATCGGTTTCAATTCGCGTCCTAAGAATTTTCTTTTCTCGATATAATCATTGAAAATAGTTTCCAATGTATGCTTAAACTGTCCTTCAAATTCAATATTTGACAATTCTGTTTCAAACGTTGTGTGACGACAGTGGTCGCTCCAGTACGTGTCTAAAACTTTAAGTTCAGTTTCCGTAGGATTTCTGTTCTCCGATTTAAAATATTCCTGAATGAATTTTAAATCGTCTAAACCTAATGCAAAACCGTGGTTGTTAAAGAATTCTTCAAGCTTAGCATCATCAAAATTGATGAAGTTTTCGTGAACAATTACTTTTGAAGGTGTTTCTTCCGCAGGAATATCTAAAATCGTTAAATCTTTTTCCTGAGATTCTACTTTATTGATTAGAAGATCTTTGATTTTCGCTAAATCAGATTCGGAAACTCCTTCAAATTCGATTAATTTACCGCTTCTTACTTTAGACTTTTCATTTCCAGTCAGTAAAGCGATACATTGTTGTGCAGAATCCGCACGCTGATCGTATTGTCCAGGCAAAAATTCTAATGCGAAATGAATTCCCTGTGCAGGATTTTCTTCGATTAAAATATCAGTAACCGGATCTACGAAAGTGCTGTTGACCACCTTTTCGAATTCACCGTCATTTAATCCAAAAATATCGTAAACATTATAAACCTTTACGCTTTGGATCGACGGAACAACCGCTTTTACTTCATCAAAAATTTTTGGACTTTCCACATCGAAAATTCCTCTTTTTTCTACGAAAATTCTTTTGTTTTGAGACATTAGATGTCAGTTGTCAAATTTAATTGACGTATTTTGATATAAATTATCAAAGGGTAGCAGTCCTACGGACTGCGGATTATCCTATTCTTTTTCTTTCTACACAGATGGCATTCCTACGGAATGCTCTTTATCACAAATCTTGCAAGCAATTCTGTTAAAAATTAACATTGCACTAAATGTTATTTATTTCAGGTGATTCCATAGGAATCATATCTGTGTAGAAAATTATATTGTTAAAGATGGCGCAGTCCGTAGGACTGCTATTATCATTTACAAAATTCAAAATTGTATTTCAAATTATTTATTATCATAGAATTCAAACAAATATTCATTCTTAAATTCAATTTCAAAAGCAGTAAGCATTTCAAGATATTCTTCTTTAAAACTTTTCTTAGAATGATGCTTTTCCTGATTCATAACATAATTTATAACTTTTTCCTTTTGACTTTTTGCATAAGAAAATGCGCCGTAACCTTCCTGCCAGGAAAATTTACTCCAACATAATTTTTTATCATTAATAAAATTTGAAGATTCAATTTTAACCGTTTTAATCAATTCCGGAATTGTAATCTGCAAATTTTTATAACTGAAGAAGATGTGAAGATGATCAGGATTTGCATAAATAGCCAATACTTTTTGTTTTTTATTGCTAAATATTCCACAAATGTACTGTTCAATTTCTTCTCTTACTTCAGATTTAATTTTATTATGACGTCCCTTTGTAGCAAAAACAACCTGAAGATAAATCTGTGTATATGTATTAGGCATAATATTTTATTTTTCATCATTTTTACAAAGATAGCATTCCTACGGAATGCCCCATCATGACGGCCAATTTTCTACACAGATTTTAATCCTACGGAATAATTTATTTAAAGCCTTAAATAAAATATGCAGCCCAAAAGACTGCATACAATATTATACTTTAAGATCAGCCTCTAATCCTATCAGATCTTTGTTGGCATCAATAATCGGCTGAACTTCATTGGCAATGAATTCCTCCGTCTGAATTGGCGCAAAACCGATGAAGTTTTTAGGATCAAGAACTTCTTTTAATTTTGATTTATCCAGTTTTAATGAATCGTCATTCAGGATTCTTTCGATAAGGTCGTTTTCTTTACCTTCTACTTTCACCTGCTTAGAAGCTTCCATAGAATGAACCCTGATTACTTCGTGGATTTCCTGACGGTCACCACCAGCTTTTACCTCTTCCATGATGATATATTCTGTCGCCATGAAAGGAAGTTCTTCCATAATATGTTTGTTGATTCTGTTCGGATATACTACGATTCCGTTCATGATGTTGTTCCAGATCAATAGGATTGCATCAACAGCTAAGAAAGCCTGAGGAATTGTTAATCTCTTGTTTGCAGAATCATCCAATGTTCTTTCAAACCATTGTGTTGAAGCAACCATTGCAGAACTTGTCGTTAAAGACATTACATATTTTGCCAAAGCTCCGATTCTTTCGCTTCTCATTGGATTACGTTTGTAGGCCATTGCCGATGAACCGATCTGGTTTTTCTCGAATGGTTCTTCAATTTCTTTAAGATTTTGAAGTAAACGTAAATCGTTTGTGAATTTATGTGCAGATTGCGCGATATTTCCTAATAAAGCTACAACTTTAGCATCGATTTTTCTGTCGTAAGTCTGCCCGGAAACTCCGAAAACTTTTTCGAAGCCGAATCTTTTTGACAATTCTTTATCCAGATATTTTACTTTAGAATAGTCACCGTTGAAAAGCTCCAAGAAACTTGCTGCAGTTCCTGTTGTTCCTTTTACTCCTCTGAATCTTAATGTTTCCAGGAAGAAATCAAGTTCTTCGATGTCAAGAACCAAGCTCTGTAACCAAAGTGTAGCTCTTTTTCCAACTGTCGTTAATTGAGCTGGTTGGAAGTGTGTGAATCCTAAAGTCGGAAGATCTTTATATTGAATAGCAAAATCTGCTAAATTTTTCATCACGTTAACCAACTTTTTCTTTAAAATTAAAAGTCCGTCACGGATCTGAATTAAATCTGTGTTATCTCCTACAAACGCTGAAGTTGCTCCCAAGTGAATAATTCCTTTTGCAGAAGGCGCCACATCACCATAAGCGTGAACGTGAGCCATTACATCGTGTCTGAATTTTTTCTCGTATTCAGCAGCTTTTTCATAATCGATGTTTTCAGCATTGGCTTTCAATTCAGCGATTTGCTCATCTGTAATGTCCAGACCAAGATCTTTTTCAATTTCAGCAAGGGCAATCCAAAGCTTTCTCCAGTTCTGGAACTTATTGTTGTGCGAGAAATTAAACAGCATTTCTTCACTGGAATAGCGCTCTTCCAATGGATTTTTGTAGGAATTCATTTTTTTTACTTTCGTTTTATTAGATTCACAAATTTAAGAAAATTAACCGATTGTATAAAATCTAATTAAATATTGAATTTTGGTTTAACCAAAGGCTTTTTTTCGAATCCAAAGTTCGGCGGGATATTTGTATTTCCAATTTTAAATCTAATAAAATGGTCTCAAAAATTACATCAGAAATCAAAGTCAGCGTAACGACAGAATATGATAACCATAACAGTTATCCTTCTGAAAATCGTTATGTCTTTCGTTATAATATTGAAATCCAAAACCTTAGTGAAAGACCTGTTAAATTACTTTCCAGAAAGTGGATAATTTATGATTTGGGATTCGGTTTTACCGAGGTTGAAGGTGCTGGTGTGATTGGTCTGACGCCTGTTATCGAAAGTGGTGAAAAATTCAGTTATTTTTCTAATGTGATCGTAAAATCAGGTGTTGGAAGCATGGACGGTTATTATACCTTCGAAGATGCCAGTCAGCAGAGTTTTGAAGTAGATATTCCTAAATTCAATCTTGTTTCTGAAGTTTTGAGTAATTGACCTTTGGATGATCCATGGCGAACAGAAACGAATGTCCAACCTTGCAAAGCGCAGCCCGACTTGAACGGAGCTCTTTTTGTTTTTAATAAAACAAAAAAGCGGGAGTGGAAGGCGGAAAAGCTGCCCAAATCATTCTATAAAATTTTAATTCTCTTGCCGAAAATATCTTTGATTTCATCGGTTCTTGTTATCATCAGCCTTTCAAAACCCAACAGGGAAATCCTTGCACAGACTTCTGCATCGGCATCTGCCCGGTGATGATTGAATTTGATCTGATGTTGTTCCGCAAGACTTTTCAGACCATAACTTTTCAAATCTTTCCATGCTTTTTTTGCAACACCAATACTGCATAAATAATTGAGATTTGGCTTGAAAAAACCGTAATGATCAAGACAACCTCGCAATACGCTTACATCGAAAGAAGCATTATGAGCAATCATAAGATTACCATACATCATATTTTCCACTTCATACCAAACATCACCAAAAGTAGGAGAGTGCTGCACATCTTCTGGCGTAATACCATGAACTGCAACATTATGATGATTAAAATAGGGAAAGGACGGCGGTTTTATAAGCCAGGATTTGGTTTCTTTAATCTGACCATTTTCTACAATGCAAACTCCCAGTTCACAAGCAGAGTTTTTTTCGTGTGTTGCAGTTTCAAAATCAAGAGCTACAAAATCCATCTTATTAATTTTTAGACCCTAAAAAATGCTTAAAGATCAACCATTTTGATTGATAATAAGGATCGATCTGCTGTTTTTGCCTTAGCCGAATTGATCCGGGAAGTTGCCAATAGAAACCAACATGCGATTTGAAAACAGCCCAAAGATGCTCCCATCCATTTTTATAAGCAAAATATAAACCTGCAATCCCATCTAATGACAATCTGAAAAACAGAATGAAAAATGCTTTTGAGGAAGGTAAGTTTTTGAGCATCATTGTGAGATTATTTCTGAAATTCAGGTAGGTTTTTTGCGGATTCTGTTTGTTAAGTGTTCCGCCACCAACGTGGTAAACCTTGGATTTTCCGGTATAATAGATTTTTTTTCCGTTATTTTTTAATCTCCAACAAAGATCGATCTCTTCCTGATGTGCAAAGAATCTCTCATCGAAACCATTCATATCCCAGTAATCTTTTGATCGAATAAACAATGAACAACCTGATGCCCAGAATATTTCGGTTTCATCGTCATATTGTCCACTGTCCAATTCTATATCATCAAAAATACGTCCTCTGCAATAGGGATAGCATAGATTGTCAATTAACCCGCCACCAGCTCCGGCAAATTCGAATTTGTTTCTTTGATAATAATCCAGGATTTTCGGCTGAATGGCGGCAATGTCCTTATCCTTAGAAAATAAATTAAGAATAGGAGAGATCCAGTTTTCTGTAACCTCTACATCCGAATTCAGAAGACAATAAATATCCGCATTGATAGATTTCAATCCTTCGTTATAACCTGCTGCAAAACCTGAATTAGTTTTATTCTCAATAATTTTGACAGCAGGAAAATCAGATTTTAGAAATGAAATAGAATCATCGGTTGACGCATTGTCAATAACAAAAATCTCCGCATCCTGAGAATATTTTACAACAGAAGGCAAGAAATTTTCTAACCAATTTTTTCCATTCCAGTTGAGTATAGCAATTGCGACAGTCATCTATTCGTCATAATTTTTGATTGAATCTTTATATTTCCATCTTCTGTGTGACCAAAGCCAGTTGTCCGGTCTTTTCCTGATTGTATTTTCCAGTAGTTTATGAAATTTTTTTACAACTTCGTGCTCTACAAATTTTTCTCCATCGGGATAGATCCTGTGATAATTAACCTGATAAAAGCCTCTTTTTACCTTTTTCATTTCACAGAAGATAAACACCAAATCCATTCTTGTAGATAGTTTATCATATCCTACAAAAGCGGGTGTTTTCTGATTCAGAAAATTAAGTCCATAATTAACATGAGAAATATGAGGCGTTTGATCCGCAACAAACATATATGCGGAATTACCATCATTTGGCGCCCGGAAAATCTGTTTAATCACCTCATTGGCTTCAAGAGATTTATTATTAAATCTATTTCTGATGGTTTTAATTTTTTCTTCCCAGAATTTGCTGTTCATTTTTCTGTAAACCGGATGACAGTCTTTTTGTGGAATAAGAGTGGCTAAGGCATTGAACCATTCCCAGTTAAAAATATGACCTGATAACATGATTATATTTTTTCCTTCCGCCTTCGCCTGATGAAATACATCTTGATTAAGATGCTGCATTCTTACCCGAGATTCCGTTTCTGATATTGTAAAAGCCTTCAACATCTCGGCAAGGTAATCACAAAAATTAGAGAAGAATTTTTTTGAGATATCTTTGATCTCTTTATCCGACTTTTCAGGAAAAGCGTTTCTAAGATTCTCCAGAACAACTGCTTTTCGATAACCAATAATATAGTAATTAAGAAAAAACATTATATCTGAAAAGAAATATAATACCTTAAGCGGTAATCTGGAAATTAGTAATAATATGCTGAATAAAAATTGATTCAATGTATAATGAATATTGGCAAATATACTGAAAAATGGCTGGATTTTTGATTAACTTTGATGTTTAATTAAAATCTATTATCAATAATAAATGAGAAAATCTGTTAAGAGTCTGTTATTTTTGGGAGGAGTTTTGTTATTTTCTATAAATAACGCTCAGATTAAGGAAAATACTTTGACCAAAGAGCAAATAGAAGCGAAGAAAAAAGCTGCAGCCGAAGAAAAAGCCAGATTACCTAAACCTTATCATCCGGAAGCCAACGCTGCGCTTGACATTCAGAATGCTGTAGCTAGTGCAAAAAAACAACACAAAAATGTAATAATACAAGCAGGAGGGAATTGGTGCATCTGGTGCCTGAGATTTAATAATTATGTACAACAAACGCCGGAACTTAAGCAAATTGTTGATAATAATTTTATCTACTATCATTTGAACTGGTCGCCGGAAAATAAGAATGAGAAAATCTTTACCGGTTATGGAAATCCTGGCGATAAATTTGGGTATCCTGTTTTTATCATTTTGGATGAAAACGGAAAACAAATCCACACACAGGACAGCTCAGTTTTGGAAGAGGGGAACGGTTACAGCCTAGAAAAAGTAAAAGAATTTTTTAATACTTGGAAGGTTAAGGCATCTTAAGATATTATGTACAAAAAAACCACTTCTCGTTTGAAGTGGTTTTTTATTTATCTTATTTTTTGCTGATTAAGCTTCTTCAGATTTTGCTTCCTCCTTTTTTGCAGGAGCAGCTTCTACTACCGGAGCATCAGAAACGATATCGAACTCGTAGTTGTACTCAACATTTCTGTGAAGTCTAACAAGAGCTGAGAATTTACCAGTTCTCTTGATTGTATTTCCAGGAATTTTGATGTATTTTTTATCAACACTAACACCAGCTTTTTCTAATGCAGCAGCAAGGTCAGCATTGTTGATAGAACCAAATAACTTGTCACCAGCGCCTACTTTTGCAGGAATAGTAACAGAAGTTTTCTTCAATTGATCTACAACTGCATTAGCAGCAGCAACCAACTTAGCTTCTTCTTCTTTTCTAGACTCCAAAGTAGCTTCTAATTGAGCTTTATTTTTTGGAGTAGCTAATAATGCAAAACCTTGAGGGATCAAAAAGTTTCTTGCATAACCTGGTTTTACATTTACCGTATCAAACTCAAGTCCTAAGTTTTCTACATCTTTTTTTAGGATAATTTCCATTGTTGTTGTCCGTTTTAGTTTTAGAGCCAAGAACAAAGAGCCAAGAATCAAGATTTTAAAAATCTTTTATCCTTTATCTTTTATCTCTTATCTAAATCGTTAGAATTAAATTATTTATTCAGCAACAAAAGAAGAAAGCAAGCTCTCTTCTTTTATTATTTTGTTCTTATTTCAAAAGATCCGCTACGTAAGGCATCAAAGCAAGGTGTCTTGCTCTTTTGATAGCAGCAGATACTTTTCTTTGATATTTAAGAGAAGTTCCTGTGTATCTTCTTGGTAAGATTTTACCTTGTTCGTTCACGAATTGTAATAAGAAATCAGCATCTTTATAATCTACGTGCTTAATTCCGAATTTTTTGAATCTACAATATTTCTTTTCAGATTTTGTATTGATATCAAGTGGAGTAAGAAATTTTACTTCCGATTCGCCCCCGGCAGAGGCTTGTTTTGCCATATCGTCTATTGCCATTGTTTTAAATTTTTTAAGGGTTAATGAATTAAGCTTTCGCAGATTTTAGTTTGCTTCTTCTTGTTACTGCATAATCTACAGCGTGCTTGTCAAGTTTAGTCGTTAGGTAACGGATAACTCTCTCATCACGTTTGAAAGCAGTTTCTAAGTCTGCAACTACTGTTCCTTCTCCTTTGAATTCGATTAAGGTATAAAAACCATTCTTTTTCAATTGGATAGGATAAGCCAATTTTTTAAGTCCCCAATTTTCTTTGGCAACGATTTCGCAATTGTTTGAAGTCAATAGATCTTCAAATTTTTTCACTGCTTCCTCCACCTGAGCATCAGATAGAACGGGAGTTAAAATGAAAACAGTTTCGTAATTGTTCATAATGTTAATTAATTTTAATTAAAAATTCGAGTTGCAAAAGTACAACTTTTTTCCGAATTACAATTATTTATAACAAAAAAAAACCTGCAGAAATTCTGCAGGTTAATTTAACAATATGATTTAGATTTTATTTCTTGATCACTTTTGTTGAAGTTGTAGAACCATCTTCTAACTGAGTTGTAACGACATAAACACCTGCATTGAATCTGCTGAAGTCAATTTGGGATTTAGTTTCATTCAGATCTTTAGTTAATAATTGTTTACCTGTTACATCAAATACTTTCACAGATTTGATCTTACCTTGAGCTTCGATATTAAATACGTCTTTAACAGGGTTAGGGTAAGACTTGATATTTGATTTTGTTATATCATTAACAGCCAATACACCAACATTAAGAGTATAATCTTCTGCCTGTCCAAAGCTGGCTCCTGTACAAGGATCAGTAAGCGGGCTGGTTGTTCCAAATTGCTTTTTAACTCTCATTCTTGTATTACCAACTGTTGCTCCAACCGGAACTGTGATATTATAAGTAAGCTGCTTTGTATCTGTTCCTGTTGAATTAACAATAGTTCCTACAGAATAAGTTTCTCCTGAATCTGCAAAATCTCCATCTTGATTCCAGTCAATAAATACAGCAAAATTATTTGTATAATTACCATTGGTATTTCCTTTCAAAGTAATTGTATGAGTTCCACCTTGTGTTACATTGCCTATCTGACTCAAGAAGAATTCGTGAGAAGCTCCGCCCGATGTACTGGCACTTGTCGTGTTATTGATACCGGCAAAGTTTACCAATGTAATAGGCTCTACTGTAAATGTAAATGCTAATGGACCACAATAAGGAGATGCTGGATTAGCTGCAGTTGTAAAAGAAGACACAGTACATCCTGTAGAATCTCCCGCTCCGTTTTTAGCTACAACTTTCCAATAATAAGTTGTAGAACCCAATAATTCTAAATAAACATCATAGCTCGTTGCACCTGCACTTGCTGACCAAGTTAAAGTAATTGGGCTTGTGGAAACAACACCTGTTGCTCCATTTGTTGGTGCCGTAATTGAAGGGCAGTTTGGAGGTGCTGTAGGCGCATTTTCAACTTTTATATTATCTACAAGTAAAACATACATATCGTTACTATTATTAACGAATGCTATTCTAACCGTTTGACCTGCATAAGCACCAAGAGCAACTTCTCTGCTTGTCCAAGTACTGTTCTCTGCAGTAGTAGAATACAACTGAACCGTAAAATCTGCCACTGTATTGCCACCATTCGTTGATAACATAACTTTGTATCCATCTGGAAAATCTGGGTCTTGAGCTTTCGCATCCCATTTTAAGACCGAAGCTGCTGCAGGTAATGTAATTTGTGGACTTATCAGCCAATCGTTGGATGCACCTGCCGGATTATACCATGAGGTACTCATTGCTGCATAATCACCATCAGGACCGCCATAATTAGGAGTAGGGCCTCCTTTGTCTTTTGATATCCAGGCACCTGTAAATCCTTGCGCTGCAACATCAGCAGCCGGCGTACGACCATCAACATCAATGATCGTCCAGGCAGCTATTCCTGGTCCGCTTCCATCAAAATTTTCTTGAAAAGTTTGGCTAAGTCCAAACACTGGTAAAGCTAATAAAGCTAAATTAAGTAAATGTTTTTTCATAACGTAAAATTTATTTTATTATTGAAGTGTCTATCTTAGAATCTTTTGAATTTATTAGATTATTATTTATTTTTGATTTTAACAATCACCTGCCTACTTGGACCAAAATATTCTTTTGTATAGATATTAAATGCCTTAATATTTTTAAGCTGATAATTATTTTTAATTTCAGCTCTAAATATATTTAAAACTGTATTTGATGCATAGTCAGTCATCCAACTATGAGTAACTAACAAATCTTGATAACCATTTTCTGTGAAAATTCTTTCATTAACAGAGCCAGATAGATTGTTAAAATCAGAATTGTATTCTCCATAATATACTGGAATTGCTCTAGATTCGATAGGTAAAATATATTTCCCAATAAAATGTGATAAATCAACGCATTGTCTTCCATTGTTTGGACAATCATAAAGCAAATAGCTATCATCGTAGAATGCAACATTGTAAGAATCTATATAAGGAAAATCGCTTTGACCCAAAGTTGAAGTATCATTATCTATACTGATAAATTCTCCGCTAATAGGATCAATTGTTCCAAATGAAACTGAAGATACATCGAGAGCTTTATTTAAATTTGGTTCTGATGTTTTAATTAATGAAACTTCATCACTATCATTGCTCTCACAAGATATTAATAGAATCATTAAAAGGCTAAGTAAAATTTTTTTCATAAAATTAATTTTTTTAAATTCTCTCAAATATAACCAAATAATTTCTAAATTACCAAATTTTTATCCAAAAAAATATCAATTTCAAATAAAAAATCCAAATATATTGAATATGAAAATTATAAAAACCGGATAGGAATTTCGGAAGATTATTGTTTTATTTCCTTTAAAAAGCTCAACTTTAATTCTTCATACAGAGAGTAACGGCTTATTAAAACAGAGAAAATAGAAGATATCATTCCTGCCAACATCAGATGGAATATTAATGAATGCCTGTCCGTCATTTCTAAAACCAAAATCGCAGAAGTAAAAGGCGCGCGGGTAATCCCGGTCAGAAAAGCGACCATTCCTGCAAGTATCAGGACATTAGTTTCGTTATCGGTGAGATTCATAATGTCTGCAAAAACACTTCCAATAGAAGCTCCTGTTGATAAAGCCGGAGCAAAAATTCCGCCCGCTCCTCCAGAAGTAAAGGCTAAAGCAGGCCCTAACATCCTGAGAATAGGAACATACCAAGCTTCGGTTTTATTATCAGAAAACAGAACACGTTCTATGATATCTTTACCGGAACCCAGAATATCTTTATTAAGAAAAAAAGCTATAGAAGCTACAATTAATCCACAGATGAAAAGAAATATAATATTTGAAGTGTTTGATTTTAATTTTTTCTTGAGACGATTGATTTTCAACATTGCAACAGAAAGCTGACTGCTGAGAATTCCTGCAATTCCGGAAACGACAATAATCGGAAACATAATCCACAAAGTCACACCTTGCGTTTTAGGATAACCTAAATATAAATAAGAGCCCGCCAAAGTCTGTGCAGTAAGCCCGGCAATAATAACAGCTGTAAACAATGCCGTTTTGAAGTAATTGATGTGAGTTTTGGATAATTCTTCAACTGCGAAAACAATTCCTCCCAAAGGCGTATTGAAAGCTGCTGAAAGCCCAGCTGCCGCTCCGGTAAGAATCATATTCTTTTTCGAAATTTTCGGCCACCAATCAGGTAGAAACTCATAGACTTTTCGGAAAACAGACCCGGCAATCTGTATGGTCGGGCCTTCTCTTCCAACTGCGCCACCAGATGATACCAAAACAAAACTTGAAATGATTTTAACAATCAGAATTCTGAAACTCAACAGTCTTTTGATAAGATGATTATCTTTTGGATTTGCCAGATCTACAGCAGCCATTACTTGCGGGATTCCGCTGCCTTTTGCAAATGGTGCATATTTTTTTACCAGCCACCAAGAAAAAACAAATCCTGTTGGTGCAAGAATAAAAATCATCCAAAGATGCCAATCCAGGATCTTATGAAGCATTTCTTCTCCGAAAGCAAAAACTTGGGCATATAAAACAGCAATCAATCCTGTAATAATAGAGCCAATCCAAAAAGGAACTGCTTGAAGAATATTCTGCTTCAAGCGCTCATTTCTGATATTGTCAAAAGATTTTTTGAGAACTTTCCTTATAAAGAGAAGGATTTTTTTCATACTCAGATTTTCAAGGTTTCCGGATTATGAAGACGGATAATATTAGCTCCTTTTTCTAATAACTCATGATGTAAATCTAATGTTTCTTTTTCAACTTCGTTCGGTTGTTTTCCAAGTGGTTTGTAAATGAATGATTTTTTTGAAATTCCAGCCAGAACCGGCATTTTTCCAAATCCAATATATTCGAATTCATCAATCATTTGGTATTGATCTTCAACTGTTTTTCCAAAGCCAAATCCAGGGTCAAGAATAATATCTTTGATTCCTTTTTGTCTTAAGAATTTTACCTTTTCTGAGAAAAACCGGTTAACAGAAATAATAATATCATCGAGCTTAATTTTCTCGTGCATCGATTCATAAGTCGGGTTAATATGCATCAATATATAAGGTAAGCCAGATTTTGCAACTGTATCCAAAAGTTCAGAATCAAATTGTCCTGCAGAAATATCATTTACTATATCAATTCCTTCATTATAACCGAATCTCACAACATCGGAATAAAATGTATCTAATGAAATCAAACTTTCCGGAAATTCTTTTTTGATTAATGAAATAACATTTCCAATCCTTCTGATTTCTTCATCAGCATTCAAAAATTCGGCATTTGGTCGTGTCGATTGCGCGCCGATATCAATAATTGACGCACCGTTTTTCAACAGATTTTCAGCTTGTTCCAAGGCTGATTTTTCATTGTTGAATTTCCCTCCGTCAGAAAAAGAATCTGGCGTTAGGTTTAAAATTCCCATTAGTTTAGGCTTTGACAAATCAATCAATTTGCCATTACAATTGATTAGAAAAAAATTAGAATTGCTTATAGAAAAATCCATCTAACAAAAATATAGTTTGCATTTCAAATTAAAAAAATAAAACAATTTAACTTTCTTTCGAAATCAATTAATAAAGTTATTTTTGCACACGAAATTAAAAAATAAAACCGTGAAAACATTTATAAGCTCAAATTGTAAATATCCCTGATGTTAAATTTAAACAGTATTTGATTAATCAATCTGAAATTAATACTAACGGTGACAATGAGATACAAGTTTCAGAAGCGATTGCTTTTACCGGAACTATAGAGTGTTTTAATTTGGGGATTAATTCTCTTGCGGGTATAGAATCATTTGTAAATATTACATCATTAATATGTCATCAAAATAATTTGACTTTATTGGATTTAAGTAATAATACTCGCTTGAATAATATTAATTGTTCGGATAATCAAATTGTTAACTTAGACTTTAGTAATAATCTTTCTTTGAAATTCATAGATTGCCAAAATAATAAACTGACAACGTTAACTTTAGGAAATAATAGTGTTTTGAGTTCTTTAGTTTGTGAAAGAAACGAATTAAAAATTCTGAATTTAATGAACAATATAGGTCTAGAAACATTATGGTGTTCTAGTAATCAACTCAATTCACTGGTGCTGCCAACAAGTAATCTTCTTAAAGAATTGGCTTGTTCACAGAATCATTTATTTAATGTTAATTTCAGTAATTCTTTAGGATTACAAATGCTATATATCGCGCAAAATGAGTTGCAAACTCTTGATTTAAGTAATAACATTGAACTTAAAATGCTTTGGGCAATTGACAATAAACTTAAGAATTTAAATATCAAAAATGGGAATAATCACAACATCGATTTTTTTGATGTTACAAACAATTCAGAACTTACCTGTATTCAAGTTGATGACGTTAATTATTCCGAAACAAATTGGACAGCCGTTGATGCCATCGCAAATTTCAGTACCAATTGTGATGCATTTATGTCAATAGATAATTTTAGTAAAAACTCAATAAAAATCTATCCAAATCCTGCAAAAAATATTGTTCATTTTTCTGAACAAACAAATGTGGAGATATTTAATTCTTTAGGACAAAAAGTAAAATCAGAAAAAAACATCAAAAGTATTGACGTTTCTAAAATTTCAAAAGGGATGTACTTTATAGTTCTTAAAAACAATCTAGGAAAGGAAATTCAAAAAACTAAAATTATTAAAGAATAAGCTTAGTTTTTAATGATTACTATCAATAAATCAACTCCGAACTAAATTTGTATCTTTGACCAATTAGACAGATTTATGCACAATACATCCGCCCAGTTTGACGACGTTATCAAAACTTGCAGAGACCTTTTCCAAAAAAAAATGAAAGATTATGGATTATGGAACTGCCTGGCGTGTTCTTCGTCCCAGTTCTATAACCGACCAAATCTACATCAAAGTAAGCAGAATCAGAACGTTACAAATGACGGATGTGAAAATGGTGGATGAAAGCGAAGAAGACGAATTCATTGCGATCATCAATTATTCGATTATCGGATTGATTCAGCTGGAGAAAGGATTTTCTGATGAGCTGAATGCTAATCCGGAAGAAATCATCAATCTTTACGATTCTTATGCCCAAAAAGCAAAAGAGCTGATGGAACGCAAAAATCACGATTACGGTGAAGCCTGGAGAGATATGAGAATCTCGTCTATCACAGATTTGATTTATCAGAAGGTTTTGAGAACCAAACAGATCGAAGATAATCAAGGGAGAACTTTGGTTTCGGAAGGATTGGATGCCAACTATTTTGATATGCTGAATTATGCTGTTTTTTGTCTGATTAAATTTAAAAATCAATAAATATGAAAGCAGTTCTACGCTACATTGTTGCACTTATTTTCATTGCTTCCGGTTTTGTAAAAGCGGTCGATTTGAAAGGATTTTCTTTCAAGCTGGAAGAATATTTCTCACCGGTTGTTTTCGATTTGCCATTTTTAGAAAAATATGCTTTGGCATTTTCGATCATCGTTGTTATATTGGAATTGGTTTTAGGATTTATGTTACTGATGAAAATCAAACTTAAACAAACGATTTATGCACTGATTGCGCTTTGTATTTTCTTTGGTTTTCTGACGTTCTATTCCGCTTATTATAATGTAGTAACGGATTGCGGATGTTTTGGTGACGCAATCAAATTCACACCTTGGCAATCGTTCTGGAAAGATATTATACTCCTTGTTTTATTATTAATTTTGGCTGTTCTTTACAGAAAAAGAGAAGAAGACGAAAGGGTAAGATTCGGAAAATTACCATTGTTGGGAGTTTTCGTTTTAGTAATGATTTTCGTTATGTACAGAGGAATTGCTCACGAACCGATGATAGATTTCAGAGCTTATTCTATCGGAACAGATCTGGGCGCAGAGAAAGAAAAAATCGATAAAAATCCTTCGGAATACAAGACTTTTTATTCTCTTAAGAATCTGAAAACCGGTGAAGTTAAAAAAGTAAATCAGGATGATTATATCAACAAAGAATATTGGAAAGACACCAACTGGCAAATCGAAGACGGAAAAACGACATCCGAAATCGTGAAAAAAGGTTACGAATCTGAAATTTCGAAATTCAAGGTTGAAGATATTAATGGTAATAATTTCACTAACGAAATATTGAAAGAACCGAGGGCACTTCTGATTTTTTCATACAAACCGAAATTAGTAGATGCCGATCTTCTCAATAAAACAGAAACCAAAGCTTTGACGGAAAAAGCTAAAGTTTACGGCATAAGTACACAACCTGATTTCTATAAACAAATTCCTAATTATATGATGGATGAAATCGCTATCAAAACGATAGCCAGAAGCAATCCCTTTGTATTAGTTCTGGAAAAAGGAAAAATTGTTGAAAAATTGGGTGCTAAAGATTATTTAAATCAAGATTAAATTATATAATGAGAAAATCAAATAAACCGATTGCTGGTTATCATTTACTTATGATATTGTCCGCTGTAGATGGCATTATCAAACCCGAAGAAGGGCTTAAAGTTCAGGAATATATGGCTGAAGAATTTCCGTTCCGTCTGAACCTGGATGACGAATTGGAGATCATTGCGCAGCTTACTTCTGACCAATGGCAGGACCATTTCGAATTCCATGCAAAATGCTTCGAGGATGATTCTACAGAAAAAGAAAGAAAAGACTTTATTCAATTTGCAAAATCTCTCATCAAAGCTGATAACAATGTAAGCGATGATGAGCATAGATTCTACATTCTACTTAAAAATCTTTGGAACTTAAATTAAAAATATAATGAGAAAGAACATTGTTGCAGGCAACTGGAAAATGAACAAAACTTATGCTGAAGCCCAGGAACTCATGTTTCAGCTTTTAGAATACAAAAAAAATAACACTACTAATTGCGAGGTTTACATTGCGCCGCCAGCTCTGTATCTTACCACCGCGAAAGAAGTTTTCAAAAATGGGGAAGTTGGCGTATTTGCCCAGGACGTTTCTGAATATGCAAGTGGTGCCTATACAGGCGAAATTTCTGTTGATATGCTAGCTTCTGTTGATGCTGACGGAAGTTTAGTTTCTCACTCAGAAAGAAGAACGTTTCACGGCGAGACAGACAGCCATGCGAACAGAAAAATAAAAGCACTGCTTGACAAAGGTTTGACACCAATCTATTGTAATGGTGAAAAATTAGAAGAACGCAAGGCAGGAAGGCATTTCGAAGTGGTGAAGAACCAAACAGAAACAGCCCTTTTCACTTTATCTGCAGAAGAAATCAAAAAAGTAGTGATTGCTTACGAACCTGTTTGGGCCATTGGAACCGGCGAAACCGCTACCGCTGAACAAGCACAGGAAGTTCACGCTTATATCAGAAGTCTGATTGCGGACAAATACGGAAAAGAAGTGGCTGATGAGATTTCTATTCTTTACGGTGGAAGTGTGAAGCCTGATAACGCCAAAGAAATCTTTTCCCAGCCTGATGTTGACGGAGGTCTGATTGGCGGTGCTGCACTTAAAATTGAAGATTTTTCAAAAATCATTGAAGGATTTAATCCTTAATAATTTATCTAAATAATAAACCTCATAGCGTAACTATGAGGTTTAATTTTTTTATATTTATTAGAAAATGAAAATAGAACATTTGGGAATTGCTGTTAAATCTTTATCAGATTCGGATAATCTTTTTGCAAGACTTTTGGGTAAATCCAATTATAAACAAGAGTCTGTCGAAAGGGAAGGTGTAACCACTTCATTTTACGAAGTTGGAGAAAGCAAAATCGAACTTTTGGAAGCCACAAATCCGGAAAGCCCGATCGCGAAATTCCTCGATAAAAAAGGAGAAGGGATTCATCATATCGCATTTGGGGTAGAAAACATCCAAACTGAAATCGAAAGATTAAAAAAAGAAGGATTCATTTTCATATCAGAAGAGCCGAAAGAAGGTGCTGATAATAAATTAGTTGTCTTCTTACACCCTAAATCAACGAATGGTGTGCTGATAGAATTGTGTCAAGAAAAATCTTAAAAGGTTTGGCAGATAAAGAAATTTTGTTATTTTTGCACACACAAAATTTAACCAAATTTTGAGGTCCTATAGCTCAGTTGGTTAGAGCACCTGACTCATAATCAGGTGGTCCCTGGTTCGAGCCCAGGTGGGACCACGCTCATAGTCAAGCTTTTACATTAATTTGTAAAAGCTTTTTTATTTTATTGACGAACATTTGACGAACAGCTAAACCTAAAAAGCATAAGTTATGGAATCGTTAGCATATTTAATAGTTTGGATTTGGGCTATCTCCACAGTTGGAATTTCACTTTATAATTTAGCAAGAGCTTATTTTGCATTAACTCCTGTTGTAATTCATTTCACCTGCAAAGAACAATTTGAATGGTATGATGGATTAAACCGTAATAGCGCAATCATTATCACATTTTATTCTTTATTGTCATTATTTATTGCATTAACTTATGGCGTATCAGTAATTAAGTATAATGATTGGTTTAATATCCTTGTCAATTTATTTCTTAACATAATTATACAGATTGGGCTTATGCTCATCATCGAAAATAAAATGCCATATACTATTATTCAAACCTGCAAGAATTTCTTTAATCAAGGTTTTGATTATTATCCATTATCAAGAATTCAGGAAAAAAAGATAAATGTAGCCGATAAGACTTTTGAAATACTTGATACAATCAAAACAACAGTAACTTCTTCAAACACAAAAATTGAAAATCTCATACAACATTACTCAGTAATTGAAACTCCTTTCGCTCCTAAGAAATCTACTGTTAGTACCCAAAAAATTATTGAAAAGTATAAAATAAACCCAATATCTATAAATGATGTAGAAGTACTCATAAAAGGAAGGATTCCCAAACAACCAATTATTTTTACACAAGTGTATTCAGGAAAGATAAACAAAAAGATTATTTTCAGATTCTTTCAAGATAATTTTGAATTAATTGATAACGATACGCAAGATTGGAAAACAGGACAAAATGCAATTCTTGAATTTATAAATAAGTATAGCACTTTTGAAACCCCTCAAACCGACTATTTGGAATTGAATAAAGGAAATTTCAGTTTAACAGCCGATATTTTATCAAGATATAAGGATAAAATTTAATTATCCTATTTGTAATACAGAGACTTTTCTATTAACTAATCACTGAATCATTGCAATTTTTATTGCAATGATTTTTCTTATATATAAAGAAAACTAATACCAAAATTCGTTCAATACTTAGTTTGTCTTATTTAGGTTTATTTTACAAAATTGTACTGAGTTAACCAATGTTGGAAGCATATACTTTTATAAAAAGAAATTTTATGGAACCAACAGAAAAAATTAATGCGTTAGAGGAACAAATTGTAGCTCTAATTAAAACACAAACTGAATTTACTTCAAAAGCCTTATTGATTCTTTCCTTAGGAGTTAAAAATATTTACTCTAAAGAAGAAGCTGCACTTTTTTTAAATCTTGACCCTGATTATTTATATCAGCTTAAACATCATAACAAAATAAAGGCATATAAGAAGAAAGGTCAAAAGAAAATCTACTTCAAAAAAGAAGATTTAGAAAATTATGTTTTGTCCGATTCTGATGAAACCGGATATGATGATTTTGAAGACGAAATTACTAGTAAATGGAAAAAGTAGTAAAGCTTTTTTGCAGTCAAATTAAATCTCTAAAGAAATGACCGAAAAAATTCCTTATTTACGAGTAGGTACTACCTATTACAAGACCATAGAAAAACCATTGATTTCCGGTGATAAGATTTCCATATTGGTTCGCTGGAATCGCGAAACCATTATAAGCGACCACGGTAAAATCTATGTCTCGAAAGTTCCAAAATATGACAGTTTTTGTTGCATTCCTTCCCATTTGAACTACGAGCAGATTATTGACGGATTCTACAATATGTATAATGAAATTCCCTATCAACCAATTGAGGAATATATAAATACTGAAGCTTTGAAGGAAAAAATTCCATTCTCCCTGAACTTTATGGAACATATCTTCAGTGAACAAATAGAATTGGGATTGGATTATATCAAAATATTGTTTGAAAAGCCTACGCAAATGCTCCCAATTTTGTGTTTAGTAAGCAAAGAAAAGTCTACAGGGAAATCTACCTTCATCAAATGGCTGAAATCCATTTTTGGGCTTAATATGACCTACATCAAAGGAGATTCATTCAGCAGTCAGTTCAATTCGGATTGGACTTCGATGTTGCTTGTAGCCATAGATGAAGTATTCTTTGACAAAAAAGAAATCACTGAACGTCTGAAATACCTTTCTACCACGAATAAAGATAAAATGGAAGCCAAAGGAAAAGACCGGGAGGAAGTCGATTTCTTTGCGAAATTCATTTTATGTTCTAACAATGAAGATAATTTCATTCAAATTGATGAAAACGAAATCCGCTTCTGGATATTGAAAGTAAAACCAATAAAAACCGAAAACACAGATTTTCTAAACCACCTAATTGCTGAAATCCCATATTTGCTAAGGTATTTGATTGAAAGACCGTTTCATTCCCATAAAAAGACAAGAATGTGGTTTTCTGCGTCCGAAATCCGAACAAAGGCGTTGCAAAAACTTGTTTGGAAGAATAATAATCAATTGGAATCTAAAATACTGGAACTTTTCTATGAGTTTTTTGATAGTCGGGAAGAATTGGAGATTCACGTTGTCCCGCAGGATGTCCTCAATATGCTGAATAAAATGTTTAAACCCTATTTCTGGACACGAAACGACATAAGAAAACTCCTGAAGGAAATCTGGAAATTAGAACCTCAAACCAATGGTTTAGCATACATAAGGTACGATATAGACTATGCAGGAATTTTCTATCAGAACAATTCCATTGGCAGGTATTACACCATAAAAAAAGATTTTATCCTTGAAAAATATGTTGATTTGTTGAATTGATAGCTAATGAAAATAAAATCAATTAGTTATCATTCAACAAAGTATTCAACAAACTTTCAAGACCTGAATTTTGTTGAGCGTTTGTTGAGCCGATAAAATCAAGTTTGTTGAAACGTTGAGAGTTTGTTAAGGAAGTAAACCGTTAAAGATTAATAAGATACATCAATTTCTCAACAATTCAACAAAAATTTTGCAAAATCCAATCCGTACATTTTAAGCGATAAGCATCCCTTGGATTTATTCCTAAAACAATTACAAACCTTAAAAAAATACAAAATGAACTGTCGACAATTCAATAGTATATCATTGGAAGAAGTCCTCCTTTCTCTCGGACACCTTCCAACGAAACAAAATGAGAAAGAAGCTTGGTATCTCAACCCTTTTGCCAGCGAATCCCAAGCCTCTTTTAAACTCGATAAAAGGCAAAATGTATGGTATCTCCATTCAGAAGGAATCGGCGGAAATAATACCGATTTTATGCAGAAATATCTGCAAGCCTCAGTAAAAGAAGTTCTGGAATGGGCAGAAAAGCAAAGTTTTTCTTCTTTTCAACCGCAGAGCACCATTCAAAAGCAAAACAATACGAAGCCGAATTATCAAATCACAGAAATCAAAGAACTTCAAAATCACAATCTCAAAAACTACCTTCAGGAAAGAGGACTTTCGTCAAAGGTACATCCATTAGTTATGGAAATTCATTTTAAAATGGGTGACAAGAACCAAAAATTGTATACGATAGGTTTTCAAAATCTTTCCGGAGGTTGGGAACTCAGAAATTCATTTTACAAAGGAGCTGTTCTTAAAAAAGATATTTCAATAATTAATCTCAATGACAATGCTCAATATAAAAATCATAAAAATACGAGTGTTGCAGTCTTTGAAGGCTTTATTGATGCCTTGTCTTTTGTAGAGATGCAGAAATCCTATAAAGGCGATTTGATTGTAATGAATTCTATTGCACTTATGAATAAGACAAAAGAGCATTTGAAAGATTATTCCGAAATCCATTTGTTTTTAGATAATGACTTTTCAGGCACAAAATGCAAGAACGAAATTTTGCAAAGCTTTCCCCAAGCAAAAGACCATTCTGAAATCTATTCAGCTTACAAAGATTTGAATGAATATATGGTTGAACGGATTAAAATGGGAATGGAAGAGAACTACGAAAAAGAGAAAAATAATCTGCAACAAAAAGAACAACAAGAAAATCAACCTACCCAAATATACAGAAGGAAACGTTAATAGGCGCACGCATAATTTTTACCAACTATCCGCAGAAGTTAGGAGCTCATTCGCAACTTTGAAGGTCGGTTCCCTCCCAACAAAGTTGCTACTTCGCCCTGCGGGGCTTTAACGTGAGTAAAACAGATACAGGCTATCTGGTAAATCAGATTGAAATTACTGTAAATATTCTTAAAACGATTGAATAATCTCCTATAATTATTTTGTGTGGGTAAAATGAATACAAGCTTTTGCGTTACGTGCGTAAAATAGCTACATACAATTTCCAAATGTGGGTAAAATGAATACAGACTTTCGATTGACCTGAGTAAAATAACTGCACACAATTTCCCAATATGGGTAAAATAGATACAGCTCCCTAACAAACCTAAACTTTAGTATATAGAACAGAAGTTAATAATTATAGCATTATATAATTCAGCAAATATATAGGACTTAAAACACAATACATTATTCAGATGAAGACTTCCATTAATTTCAAAGCCGCTAAATCCGATTCCGAAGTTCACAACTTCAGGAAGAAGTCCTTTGATTATATCCGTAAAGATTTGACCCCGAAAAATGAATACTGGATGGAACAAAAAATAGCAGACCGATTGCAAAAAATAGAAGCCTACTGTAAAGAAAAATCAGGAAGGAAATTACAGAAGAATGCTATGCCGGTTCGGGAAGCAGTTGTGGTTATCAAAGAAGATACTACAATGCTGGAACTTCATAATTTGTCAAAAAGATTAGAAGAGGAATTGAAGATAAGGGTTTTCCAGATTGCCATTCATAAAGATGAAGGACATTACGACAAAGACACCAAAGAATGGAAACCAAACTATCACGCCCATTTAGTAGCAGACTGGCAGGATTTACAAACCGGAAAAATGCTGAAACACCAATCCTTTCATTATTCCAAAATGCAGGACATTACCGCAGAATGTTTAGAAATGGAAAGAGGAAATCCCAACACCGGAATACAGAGATTGGAAGCTGTCGAATTTAAAATCAGGAAAAAGGAAGAAGAGTTAAAAATCTTGGAAGAAAGACACAATGAAATGAAGTATGAAATAAGCTCGACAAAGTTTGAAGAATTGATAGTAAAAGAACCGGATTTTCTCGGTTTCCAAAAAATAAAACTGGAAAAAACCATTGAAAACTACGGGAAAACTTTCAAACTCTACAATCTGAAACTGCAAGTCTTAGAAAGGAAGTGTCCATCCTCAAAAACAAAAATTTTGTACTCTTAACCGATGACAAAACTTTTGCTTTTGAAAAGAAAAAATATCTGGATTCGGTGCAGAACACGTTTGAAAAAGCAATCCGTTTCGAAAGATTAAACCCTGACTTGAAAGTAGAGAATCTGGAACAAATGAAAACCGAACTTGCCAGAATCGGGATGAAAGTGGCAGAAGATAACCAGATTCCGACTTCTGCTTTTGGGGAAATTTTGAGCAATGCAGACAGGATTTCCGAGCTTTTCACACTAATAAGATTTGGCTACCAAAAACTCGACCTTGACCGTCAAGCTAAGGAAAAGCAAAATAAAACAACGCCTTCAAAAATAAATCACCAACAAGAACAGCAAAAAGAAGAATTTAAGAACAGAAGAGGGCTCAAAAGATAATTAATAGGTAATATAATCTATATACTTACAATTCATTCGGTAACTTTACTTTCAATTCTTTTCTTGTAAGTTGTAGATGTAGCTTCAAAACCTAGCACTATTTTAGATGTATTATTTTCTTTGATACCTTTTTTTATATTTACATTATTCATTAATGAATATTGTAAAAATTCATTGATATGGTTACTGTCTATGCCAATATTTTGAAAGTATTCATTATTGAAATTTGCTTTTAACCACTTGACTTCATCTAACATATCTTCATATTTGTATAACCTTTTCATTTTTTTAGAATCACCACTAATGACTTTATAGACATTTTCTAAACATATTGTCCCACCTAACAACGGTAGTAATATATCCCTTGTCAACTCCGGAGGTCTCTCTCGTGGCTTTTCAGGTGATTTTGGAAGTCCAATTTCTTTCTGTAGTTTAAAAATCGTATCATCATTTTTAAATTGGGAAACATCTTTCTTTAAATTTCCGGATATTTTAGTATTTGAAATTTTGACTTCTGGTATGAGTGTTTCAGATGGTTGTAAAATAATCTTTAAATCTGTGGAAGAAATATTTGAAATTTTAATTTTTACAACATCATAACCTGTCTTTAAAAATGAAATTTCAGAATTATATTCACATTCAATATTAAAAATCCCATTAGTCTTGCTCGAACTTATATATCTTCCATTTTTATATATTAAAACATTATTTAGAGAATTGCCATCTTCAGAAGATACAATAATACCTTTCAAATTTACCTGAGAATAACAGTAATTAGCAATGAATAATACAAGTATATATAATAATTTCATTGTCTTCCAGCATAAATTTAACCTCTTAAAATGAATTACTGAGCAACGGTTACATAAATAGACATTGTAATCCCTTTTTTAACTTGCCACTTTCCTAAGCTTGCATTTCTTGTTATGGATTTTCCGAAGAGTTGCCCACTATATCTAAAAGGTTCTTGTTCATTTACTATCTGAGGGATATACTCTAAGGAAATAAATATTGGCTTGTCATATATTAAATTAAAATTGTTTAAGTCAAAAGTATTCCATCCATTTTCTACTTTTTTATCAATAATAATATCTTCAGTGTTTATTTTTTCATTGGGTAAACCATTTTTTATATCGTAAATATTTACCCTAAAACTTCTTTTCTCTGAGGAAATAACATTGAATAAATTTATATTGATATCTTTAATTCTTGACGGTTTTTTAATTTTAATTTCTTTCGCAAATTCTTGTATATCTCTGTTTTTGTCATTGTTCACACGAACATATCCTGCCACCATCGTGCTGTAAGATGCTGTTCCAAGTTTCACGTCCTTTGTATTTTTTGGAGAGATAATAACTTCCGCTATTTCTTTAGTTTTTATTTGTAGTGTAAAAATGGTTATTTTTTTACTAATGATTTCACTAATCTTAAAGCGTTGATTTTCATATCCCGAAGAATAAAACGTTAAATATTTTTCTAATTGATTATTATCAATATCTATTTTAAAAAAGCCATTTTTATCTGATATCGTTCCGATATCTTCATTAATTATGCCAATATTCACATAGCTAACAGGTTCATTGTATTCTGACACAATTTTTCCTTCTATTATATTTTGTGACGAATAGAGGTTGAATAAAAATAGCACTAAGCCAATAAGAAATTTTGAATACATAATATAAAAATTTATTTAGAGAAGAAAAATTCTATCCCATTTTCCACTTGTATTATTTAAAATTGATATTAAAACTAATCCGATTCCAGCCATTCCAGCAATGATACCTAAATCAGGTGCATATTTGTTTTCATTATTATAAAATAAATAACCGTAATAATACTCAATATTATTACCCTTACAAAGTTCATTTAACCAATAATTTCTAGCCTCAGTAAATTCTTGTAAATTATAGTCAATTACTAATTTATTATACATATATGTTAGTCCAGCTACACCGTGGCAGAATCCCATATCCTTAATACCTGTTCCTTCGCTTTCAATTTTTCTAAAAGCAGTTTTCCTAATTATTTTGATTCCTTCTTCTATAATAATATTATCAGAAACTGATTTTCCAAATTTTATCATAGAATATCCAATACCTAAATCTCCATAGCACCAAGCCAAGCGAGAGGTGTTGAACGGCTTTGTATAGTTAATGTCTATTGTTGAAGGGAATACTGAAAAACTTTCTTCTAAATCAGTTTTGTGGCTATTTATCCAAGAAATAGTTTTTTTTCCAATTAATAATGCTTTTTCATACTGCGTTAGTTTATAAACATCCGCTAAAAAAGAAATAATCGAAGGTAAGCCGTGAGCCATCCCCAGATTAATATTATTATCAAATTTGTTTAACCAGAATATTCCATTTTCGTCCTCAATAGATAAATACTCTAAAGAGTCCACTATTGTATTAAGAATAGGATAATATTTATTATCCTTTGCAGCTCTCTCTAGAAAATAGCATCCATAACCTAATATTCCGTAAAATAAATCGTAATTTTTATTTGATTCTTCAACTTCAATACTTTCTGTCAAAAAACTATCAAAAAAATTAAAAATATCATCATCCCCTTCTAAAATATCTTTATCAACAAGGTAATCATATAGCCAAATTACACCAGTTATACCGTTGATAAATCCAGTGTTATTAAGTTTTGATTCAATTTCATTGTACGACTTCTCAAATTCACTAACACTAAGTTCATATGATTCTTGAGATTTTAATAAATTATAATGTTCATAAAAGAATAAACTTGTAGAAGCACTACCAGTGCCTAATGATCCATCTTCAATATCTGAAATATTTTGTTTGATGAATTCATATAACAAGTTTAACTTACTTTCAATAATGGTTCTCTCCATAATAAAAAAAGACTGTTTAAAACAGTCTTAAATTTAGTTTTTTAGTGTTATTAATCAAAGCATAAAACTGTACCTTGTCCGGGAGCATCTCCAGGATAATTTGGTCTACATCTCGTATGCGATGTACATCCGGCACTAGCATCTGATTGAAAACACAATACTCTGGATCCGAAAAATCCTCCTTTAACAGATTTTCCTTGTTCTTGAGATAAAGTTTCAATTTTTTCTTTACTTAGTTCAAGTTTCTTTAGTGTAACTTTCTTTTTCATATGTGAAGTTTTTATTTGTTTGTATAGCGAATTTAATAATTTTTTCTAAACTTGCAAATAAAAAATGAAAATTTCGATATTTAATGATATCATTTGCAGGACACCTTCTAAACCTATGGAATTGTTTAAGAATGTTGATATTGACGATTTTATTGATAATTTTGAGAATGATGAGCAATTTATCTATTCTGTATTTTTATCATCTCCCAAATTCTATCATCAACTTCTTGATAATAAAGAAAAAACTCAAAAAATTAAATTAACTCTTTTCAAATATTTTATTAGAAGTTGTTATCGGACTATTCCTTTTGGAAGTTTTTCAGGTATTGGTTTAATTAAATATAATGGAAATGATACTGAGGTGAAACTAAATAGCTTTAACTTGAAATCTTCAATTGATTATGATTTTTTTGTAAATAATTTAGAACCAAAATTTATTCTTGATAAATATTATAGTAATCCCACTGTTATAAAGAATAAAGTAAATTCATTGTATAAATATATAGAATTTAAAAACGATAAGGCAAATAGTAATTATGAATATAGCATTATCAAGAATAATTATTATCTAGATTCAATATTAAAAAAAGCAAATAAAGGAATTACACATAGCGAAATTTTCTCCCTGCTTGAAAAAGAAGGATTTGAGCCTGTTGAAATAAATTCATTTATTGAAGAACTTATAAATTCAAATTTGCTATTAAATACGTTCTCTTCTAGTCTGATTGATTGTCCAAATAGTAACCCTACGGTGCATAGTTTTTCAGAGCTCGAATCTAAAATAAAACACATTGATTTGACTTATAATTATTCCGATAAGTTAAAACAACATATTGAATTGAAAAAGGATTTGAAGGGTGAGGATTTATATTCTGATAATTTATTATATACAAATTTATTTTATGATTTTGAAGGAGGTATCTCTACTAAACAAAAAAAACTAATAAATGAATCAATAGTTTTATTGGATGATATTTTGTCGCGTTTCCCTTCGATCAAAATGGAGAATTTCTCAAATTTTATTAAGAACTTTGAAAAGAGATACGAGGAGGAAAGCGTTTCGATACTGGAAGTAATTAATCCGGAATCAGGCATTATTTTTAAGGAAGAAGATCCAACTGAAAAAACAGAATGGTGCTTTTTGGATGATTATTTTTGTGAAAAAATTTTTAGAAATATTAATCAACAAAATATTGATATTAATGATAAAGAAATTTCCCAAATAAGAAAAATTAATATAAAGCAAAGCATTTCAAATAGCCCAACAGGGACTGCGAGAATTAATATTTATAAAGATGGCGATAATGATATTATTAATATTCGGTCATTATGCTCCAATTCTCCAATAAGGATTCTTTCTAGATTTTCTAATATTGACCACAATATTGATGAGTTGTGTAGCGAGATTGCAAATTATGAAAAGGAGTCATTGAATAACGTGATATTAGCTGAGATTGACTATTTGCCAAATTCTTCTGTTGGAAATCTTGTTATTAGAAAGAATTATCGAGACTTGAAAATAGTTTTCAATTCGCCGGGATGTTTTCCAAATACTCTAGCTATAAACGATGTATTTTTAAAAATGATTAATGGAGAACTAATATTATATTCAAAGACCCTCAAAAAACAAATTCTTCCTTATTTTTCAAATACATTAACAATGGAAAATAAAGAAGATGTTCCTTTGGTTATTCGTTTTTTACTTAATTATAACAATTATTTTCTGAATAGAAAAATAGGCGGGTTTAATACTCAAAAATATCATACCTACTACAAACATATACCACGAATTTCCTATAAAGGTAAAATTATTTTAAGTAAAGAAAGTTGGCTTATTAAAGAAGGAGATTTTTTTGTTAAAAGTGACGGTTCATTATTTACATTAGAGGAGTCTATTAACAACTTTAATGAGAAAAGGGAAGCATTAAAGCTGCCACAAATATTTGATATAATTATAGAAGATATTGAAACAGCTGTTGATACTACAAAAAAATTATCAGTTATGTTTTTTTTAAGCGAACTCAAAAAATATAAAAAGCTAATTATTGTAGAATCTCTTCCTTTCAGATATGAAAGTATTGTGAAAGCCGATTCATATAGTTATAATAATGAGTTTTTCATTCCTTATAAGAATCTTGATTTTAAAGTAGGAAAAGATTTAAAATTTGATTTGAATAAAAAAGTAGAAAAAGTAAAAAGGCACTTTTTACCTGGTTCAGAGTGGCTTTATTACAAAATATATCTAAAAGAAAGTTATGCGAATAAATTTTTAATGTTAATTTCAAAAAAATTGTTGAGACTAATAAAGTTAAAAAAAATCAACTCTTTTTTTTATTTGAAGTTTTTTGACGATGGTTTTCACATAAGACTACGTATCAAATTATCTTCAAAAGATCAATTTGGTTTTGTGGCTCAATATATTGAAAATATAGTGATTCAATTATATAGTGATTCAATTATTGAAAATATTAGAATGTGTACCTATACTAGAGAAATAGAACGATATGAATTTGAAAATATTGAAACAGTTGAGAATATATTTTGTATTGATAGTTCTATATCGTTAAAACTTTTAGAAGATAAAAATATTCAGAATAAGTGGATAACATCAATACCTATAGTTGAAATGTATTTAAGTTTTTTCTTTAGGAATGATTTGAATAAAAAAATTAGGTTTATAAATCAAATGAAAAATACAATTTATCAGGAAATAAATGGAGGTAAGGACACAACTTTATTTTTAAATAATTGTTATTCAGAAAATAGAAAAATGATTGATTATTCCCTAGATAAAGATTTTTCTATTAATGAACATATAAAAAAAATATATTTCCACCTTTCTAATTTAAAATTTTCTAATGTTAGAAATGAGCATTATTATGCCTCAAATTTAATCCATATGCATATTACAAGAATAGTTAATGAAAAAAATAAGCTATATGAATTATTAGTTTATGATGTTTTATTGAAAAGAAATAATTTTATTAAGCACTCTCTAAATAAAATTTAATGAAAGTTATATTTCAATATGATCAGATGGATTGTGGAATGGCTTGTTTATCTACAATTACAGGTTTTTATGGTAACCTTTTTGGTTTGCAATATCTTCGAGATAAAAGTTTTATAACCAGAGAAGGCGTATCATTGTCGGGGATAAGCGAAGTAGCAAATAAAATAGGTTTTAAGACTATTGCTGGAAAGTTGCAGCTAGAAAACTTTGATAAAGACCTTTTACCCTGCATTCTGCATTGGAACCAAAATCATTTTGTTGTTCTTTACAAGATTAAAAAAAATATACTTACAGGAAAAACTGTTTATAAAATTGCAGATCCTGGTCACGGTCTTGTCTCCTTATCGGAGGAAAAATTCAAAAACTCCTGGCTTTCAGATGAAGAAAAAGGTATTGCTCTTTTCTTGGAACCTACAAATGAGTTTTACGAACAAAAGCCACCAAGAGAGGAAAAACTTTCTATGAAATATTTATTTAAATATCTGAAACCTTATAAAAATCAAGTGGTTCAGTTGTTTTTTTTATTACTCTTAGGAACGCTTACGACTTTGGTTTTTCCTTTTTTAACGCAAAAATTGATAGATGATGGTGTAAGCAAAAAAAATGTTTCTGTTATCATATACATCTTATTAGCACAATTGGCATTTTTCTTCGGCAACATCATTTTCGGTATTTTCCGAAACTGGATTATGCTAGTTGTTGGCACAAAAATCAATATCCAAATCATTTCCGATTTTCTGAAAAAACTTTTGAAACTCCCAATAAATTTTTTTGATACCAAATTAATGGGAGATTTTAATCAGCGAATACAAGACCACGAGCGTATTGAGAATTTTCTTACGTCCCAAAGTCTTATAACCTTGTTTTCTGTGATTACATTTTCGGTATTCTTTGGTGTGTTGTTGTACTATGATTTAAGAATATTGGCAGTTTATATTGTTTTAACCTTAATTTCCATTCTTTGGTCTCTGTACTGGATGAAGAAAAGAAAAAAACTTGATTATTCCCGTTTTCATCAAAGAAGTGAAAATCAAGAGTCGATTTACGAAATAATTAATGGTGTTTCTGAAATGAAACTTAACCAATTTGAAGATTATAAGCGGAAAGAATGGGAACAGATTCAACAAAAGCTTTTTAAAATTAATATCCGGATTCTTAAGCTCGATCAGATACAGCTTTCGGGATTTGAGTTTATTAATCAATTAAAAAATATTATTGTAACATTTCTTGCAGCTTCATTTGTTGTAAAAGGAAATATGACATTGGGTGCCTTGCTAAGTGTTTCTTATATCATTGGGCAAATGAACGCACCTATAAGTCAACTAATTTCCTTTTTCCGTTCCTTACAAGATGCAAAACTAAGCTTAGCAAGATTAAACGAAGTACAAAATCATCCCGAAGAGGAGCAAGAGAATCAACAGCCGTTATTAAGTAAAAAATTAACAGAACAAAATGGCATACACAAAGGAATCTATTTTAAAAATGTTTCTTTCCAATATGAAGGCAAGCAATCACCTTATGTGCTAAAAGATATTAATCTATTTATTCCAGAAGGAAAAATTACAGCGATTGTGGGAGCAAGCGGAAGCGGTAAAACTACACTAATGAAAATGCTTTTGAAATTTTACGAGCCTGTATCAGGTGAAATTAATTTTAATAATCTTAATATTAATGATATTTCACCATTAGATTTAAGAAGAAATTGTGGTGTTGTGATGCAAGATGGTTTTATTTTTTCGGACACTATTGAGAGAAATATTGCTACAAGTGATGAGAATATAGATTATACAAAACTTGAAAAGGCTCTGCAAACCGCTAATATTAAATCTTTTGTTGATGGATTGCCTTTAGGATTAAATACCAAAATCGGAGCTTCCGGTAATGGAATTTCGGGAGGACAAAAACAAAGAATTTTAATAGCTAGATCAGTGTATAAAAATCCTCATTTTATTTTATTTGATGAAGCGACTTCTGCGTTGGATGCGGAGAATGAGAAGATTATCCACGATAATCTTCAATCTTTTTTCAAAGGTAAGACTGTTATTATTGTAGCTCACAGATTGAGCACCGTAAAAAATGCAGACCAAATTATTGTCTTAAAAAATGGAGAAATTGTAGAGCAAGGTACTCATCAAAGATTGGTTGAAAAAAAATCTGATTATTATAATCTTGTAAAAAACCAATTGGAACTGGGAAATTAGTCGTCTAATTCGTAAATTTAAAATAACCCGGCATTAATAACCACCCTTTTGACCACCTAAAAAATAAAAAAAACTCTGAAATCAATCGATTCAGAGGGTTTTAAGTATCCCAGACGAATCCTTGTGTTACTTGTGGAGCTACTGGACAAAAAAATGTAGCAGACCATATAGTGTCTTTAGTTAAAGAACATTACCAAACTGGTACAATAAACCAGACTCGTATGAGGTCACTTGATGCTGTTCAACCTCAATGCCAAACTTGTTCAGCTCAACAAGGAGGTGCAATGAGTAAATATTCAAAAGAAATGAAAAAAATAATACAACAAAGAACAAATGGACAATAAGCACATTAATGACCAAAAAGATATTTGTGAAAAATATTCTCAAGATTTTTTTGCTACATCCGAAGAATTAAAAATAGGAATTTCCGATAATATTAAAAGTGGTATTATGCCTATTAATGGGTTAAGACATTTTCCTGAGGGAGATACTTCTGGTTGGTATATTTGGGCTGGCGAATATTCAGATGCAGATGATTTTTTTAAGCCTATGCACATCTTTCATTTAGAAGAATACTATCCTGAACTTTTAAAATATTTGGCACTCCCTGCAGGGAATCGTTTTCTAATTGATGATAAAGGATACGAAGATGTTTGGTTTGATGAAGGACTGTTAGTTTATGATACTCAAAAATCATAGTATAAAAAAGGCTTAATCATTCAAGATTAAGCCTTTTTTAGTAGATTTCCGCATTATCTACAATTCTTTATTGTATTTACTTATTGATAAGTTTTTCCAATCTGTCCATCATCTCATCTTTTTCTTTCAACATCCTTTCATACAAAGCAATCTTTTCTTCGTGAAGTTGAACTAATTTATCAATTGGTTGAAAAACTGGATTATGATTATATACAGCACCATTGTCATTATTTGTAATGGTGTTGGCTATAATATTTATTGCAGCTTGCTCATCAAAATTCTGGAAAGCTTCTACAGGAATTTTCAAAGCCTGAGATATTGATTTTAGTAAATTTTCGTCAATCTCTTCCTTTTGTTCTAGTAAAGAAATTTTCTTCTGATTCCAATCGTCTCCCAAGTCAAGTGCTAATGCCTCTTGTTTTATCCCTAGCATTTCTCTAAAGCGTTTTACGTTTCTTCCCTGATGTACTTTCTGTTCCATAGCGGTTATCAAATTTTAAAGGCTCAAAGATAAAGCCATTTCTGTTAAATCATCTGAATCGTAAAGTTAAAAAAATATCCCGTAAAATATCCCTTTCCAAGATATAATATACTATTGTTCGTATTGATTATCCGGTTTCAAATTTAGTAATTCGGTTCAACATAAAAATAATTATTATGAAAAAGAAGAACATAGATTTTGAAGCAGACTTTTGGGATGGTAATAGAAAGCATTCTTGTATGTCACTGCTAGACGCATTTTTTACGATGGATGATTTACCTGCCGTAAAAGAAATGCTATGTAATGTTATGAACTATTCAACACAGCCCAAAGTCCTTCTGAAGAATGACCCTTCCTTGGTTTTTCACTTTTACTTATGCATTCGTTCGTTTATCAGGGCGGGTTATCTCATACAATTCAAAAGTAAAAAATGGAAAATAAATGACCCTTCTGAATGTAAATCCAGATTGTTACAAGGTTTCCTTTCAGATAAAGAATATCGGAATCCCTTTCTTGTCTTTCAGAAAGCTTTTAAAGAATTTAGTTTAAAGGAATTCGAATATTTTATTACAGAAATTATTCATTTTTCATTAGCCTATTCCTATGATATACCAACTGATACCAATGTAGCGCATTTTATCCACCTGACTAAAATGCTGGATGCCGCCCAAATCATTCGTGAAAGAGGAATTGTCTTTGGAAACGTCTTTTTGGTCGGGGCAGGAAGTTGAGAATCCCTTTGAATTTATAGAGGTCTTTTTTGAATATAGTAATTTAGATTACTATAAGGAAACTTTGAATCAGTTTTTATTCCATACCAATAAAACAACAGTCTATCAGACACCCTATCCAGGGCAAATATTTATTTTTTATACAGCTTTTCGCTCGTTTCTGAAAGCTTGCTTTAGCTTGAAATCAAAAAGCAAAAAATGGAAAGTGAGAAAAGCTCCGGAAAAGTGGTCAATTCTTGAACAGGCTTCCCTGACCTGCGAGGAATACCAAAATCCTTTCTTAGTATTTCAAAATGCGTTCACAGAGACAGCACTTGAAGAATATGAATTTTTCCTTTGTGAAATCGTTCATCTTTCGTTATCGCCTTTTGGGGAGGAATTTGATTATGATTTAATTACACCTTTCATTCATCTAACTAAAATGCTCGATGCTGCACAAGTCCTAAACGAAAGAGGTATCAAGAAAATAAAGGATAAAAAATCCACTTCTAAGAATATTAAACCCTCTTAAAGAATTGAATACCGGATAATAGCTGACCAACTTTATTTCACTAAAAAATTTAATATGAGAAATAAAGAAAAAACAAACAAGAGACTTATCAACTCTATTAAAGAAGTTGATATTACTTTTAAGTTATTGTCGGACAAAAGGCAGATAGAGGAACTCTATAAGGGTATTTATATCCTGTTGGATAAATTAGGGAGTACAGAGGTTAAAGAATTATTTGACCGATATCCAAGATTGATACAAAAATACAGTATCAAAGAAATGTTCTCTGGAAATACGGAAATCCCGAACATTAATCTCTATAGTTTGAAAATTGCCGGACTATTGACCTGCCTGCAATATTTAATTTCAAGTTTACCCGAATTTATAGACGAATCAGGGCACTGTATTCCTTTAAAGGAAGATGAAGATAATATATACTATCAAGCCGAGAACTATATACTTAATTCAGTCTCATTGGATGATTATATTAAAGAAATCTTTCTTGCTATTGTTTCTGTTACCGGAAAAGAATATTACCAAGAATTCATTGAAAAGATTGGTAATCAATATTTTACAATCGATGACATTCTGAAACTTGAGAATGATATGGAATTGCAGGAGCATTTGGATTTAATGGCTTGGGGCTATTTAGTTCGGTTATTTCTGGAAGCTCTATACTTTTACTTTAATCCTCAAAATCACAATCCAAAAATCCATTGATATGAAAACTTACAATCAATCATTTTCGACAATACAAAACGAGTTCCTACAAGGAATTCTAAAACAGCTTATCAGTCAGCATTACCTTATTCAAGAAGTTTTATTTAATACAACTATTGAATCAGGTTACAAATATCTCATCATTTGTATGGAGAATCCTTCGGATATGGAAAAGTTGAAAAAACAATCTTGGGTAGAAAAAGCATTTAAAGAACATCAGGTTAAAGTATTTTTCTTCTATTCAACACGGATTAAACGACAGCTTTCTCTTGGGCAACCATTATTTGAATTATATTTTAAATCTTCAACAGTTGTTTATCGGAATGAGATTTACAAAGAGCCTATTTATCAACCACAGGATTGGAAGAAATTCAAAAAGAAATTTAACACCTATGAGAATGGTTTTTATCACGACCACGATTTGCTGTTGTCGCAGGTCAACAGCTTTATGTCTGAGAATTCTTCTTTAAGTGTAGTATTGGCTTTCGAAAAACTACTTGCGTACGATTTGGAATATTTGGAAAACCTGTATTTAGGAAATTCTTCTGATAAAAAGGATGTAAATAAACGGATTAAAGCTTTATCATTAAATATCCCTGAAATCCAAAGGATATTTGTGACACATCATAGTGATTCTTATTATCTTCTAAGCTTATGTGAAGAAGTGAAGAAATGTTCAACAGAAGATGATACGATTTACATTGACGAGATGTATCAGGCATTTACTATAGCCGAGAAAAGTTTATATGATTTGATTCATGAGCGCTTTGAAAAACTTAAAAAATTAATTAAATCTTCTATCCCGGAACAAGATGAATTTGAGACATCTCTTGATTCAGACAAAAAGGATGAAATTCTTGAGAAAGCAGTAAAAATCATTACGGATAACAAAGAGATAGAGGAAATTTACATCTATAATAAGTTTATTTATGGAGAAATAACCACCTACTATTTATTGCTAATCGGATATAATGTAAGCAATGATTTTTTGAGTGATTTTGTCATCATCGCGCACGACCGACAATGGATTCAGAAAAAATTATTTATTCATCAAGGTTTCTTTGAAAAGATTATACAAACTAAAAATAAAATCTATGAATCAAATCCTTTTCATCCCGAACCACATTGGGAGTATCCTCACGATGGTTCTTTTGGATTTTATAAGACTCTAAAAAGTTTTTATGGTATTACCGATAAATGCGCAAGACAAATCATACAGATAATAGAAAACGAGGACAAGAACTACCAAGGTCTGCCATATCTGTTTTCTCTGTTTTTTCTTTCATTTTGCAAAACCTACATTTTTGCAAAGCTTTTTTATGAGCCGCATTATCTGCCAAGCCATTTCTTATGGAAGTTATGTATGTATGCAAATCCGGAGTTGAAAAAGATAGAATACCAATTTGATGAGTTTCGTATGAAATTCTTCACTTTTTTAGACCACAATCGAACATTGCACCATAGAGCAGATATATTTGAAAAAGGGGATTTAGATACAATAAAATCTATTATCGTTACACTAATGAATGAGTTACGTCTCCTAGAAAATCTTAAAAGCATATCATACTCTAATGAATCAGTTGAGTAATCTAATTACTATATTTTTATTACTTACAACGAATTACCCCGAAAATTTCGGGGTATTTTATTATATAAAAAATTTTTTGTTATTAGAAACAGACAAATAATTATAGAAAAATTGTAAGTTTATGTGATTATTACAGTTATGAAAGATGTTAAAAAATGAAAGAAAGTGCCTATGCAATTTTATCAAGAATTTTAAAGCTAAAATTTGGAAAACAGCTTAAAGACAGTGGTGTAGAGTTTCATCGTATTTATAAAATGATTAATCTCGAAACTGATAAAGAAAATTACCTTGTGGTTCTTAATGATACAGAAATAAGATTTGTAAAAAATAGAGATTTCATTGTTCATTTTATTCGTTTTTTATCTTCCAATTTAGAAAAGCTCAATAAAAGATACCAATATTTAATCAATTTAGAGCCTGATGAGTTTAGTGATGAAATAAGTATAGAAAGAGAATATAAGGAAATCGATTATTATATTTACAAACAAAATGAATTACTCAATTTCTTTACTGATTTTAAACAAAAATCAGAGTAAAGCTATTTTAAGATTATAGTTTTTTCAAATTTTTAAAGCTCTTTATTATACAAGAAAAAAATGATTTTTTTTGTTCATAAAATCTGTAAATAATAAAACCTTAAAATTTTTTTCAAATAAAAATGATTGAAATAGATTTAAACTCAATAAAAATTTTCAAAAGAAATACTGAAGCGATATTTACTAATAGAGGATTTTACTATCAATACTTATCTATTTTAAGAAATTGGGTTACAAATTTTTTAAACAATATTGATAACCCAATCTATACCGAAGTTGAAAATGATATTAAGGAGGTTGGAGAAAAATATATTTTCACTCAATTGAAATGTTATTCCTCTGACTTCAGCTTGAATTCTAAAGAGATTAAAAGTTCTATTTTCGATTTTTTTATTATCTATCTGAAATATAGACAAGATAATATCTATCCTGTTTTTTCATTTGTAACCAATTCAAGCATAAAACGGAATGAGAAGCTATTGGGCAAATGGCTTAATAGAGACGTTTTCAATAATGACAAAGACTTGGGACTTTTAAAGAAAAAGAATGTCGAGATACTTAAAAGTGAATCCAATAAAATAAGGCAATCAAAACTAAACCATCAAAATCTTCCGGCACATCGCAAACAAGAAATAAATAATAGCTATAAAACATTCTGTTCTATTTTGTTAGATGAGTTGCTCATTGAAGATTTTTGCAGGAGTATTAGGTGGCAATTTGGTGAACAGACTACAGAAGAGGCTATTGATATACTTAAACGTGAAATTTTCACATTACTAAGTGATAAATCATTCAATGGCAGAAGCGCAGAAATTATCTTTAGAGTTTTGCTTTCTGAAATTAATAGATGCTCTCAAGAAACAGAGGAATCTAAAAGATGTGTTACAAATTCCGATTTACAGAAACTTTTAGAACTAACGGATATTGATATTCAGAATAGAATCGATTTTAAATTTATCAATTTAATCGGAGTAGAGATAGAAGAATTGAAGGATAGAGTTAAGAATATCGAAACTATACAGGAAAAACAAACGTCAGAAATAAAGAAGCTGAAACCGCGTCATTTAGTAGAAACTGACCTTACTCTAATTCCTTACATTAATAATTTAGATGATATTATCGGCTGGAACAATGAAATTGAAGAAGTTTTTAACATTCTAAATCAAAAAAATATAGTTTCATTACATAATTTTGGAGGTATTGGTAAAACTACTTTTGTAAAGAAACTCATATCTAATCACCGACATAACTTTAACAACGTTATTTGGCTGACCATTGAAAAATCTCTGCATAGCGCATTTGTTTTAAATGACCTTTTAATCTCCAATCTTCATATTTACTTAGATAAAGAACATACCATTGAACAGCAATTCAATTTAATTCTCAATGAGTTAGAAAAGTATGGCGACAATAATCTCATTGTACTGGATATTCAGAAAGGCGCAGAAAATATTGAGGATTTAAATAAAATTTCAAGCTTAAGAAATTGGAAAAAAATAATCATCGCACGTAATCGATTTAAATCTTATAATCCATTTCTGCTTCCTCATTTAGATTTTGAAGAAGCAAAAGCGCTCTTCCAATTACACTATTCACAAGAGAGTATAGATGATGATACTTATAAAGAATTTTTTGAATATATTGATTATAACAATCTTATTATTGAATTAGTTGCTAAAACTATCGAACATAGCTTTGATTTAACACTGGAATTTGTTTTGGATTCTTTAAAAAAACAAAATCTAAATAATCAGTTATTAAAAATCGATATTGAACTTTCTGAAGAAGAAAATAAATCGATTCAAATTTTTGACTTTATCCTACAAAAATTTTCGATTGATGGCTTAGATAGTAATGAAAAATATTTTTTAGAATATCTTTCTTTGTTGCCTTCATCTAGCATCATCATTGAAGATTTAATCCTAATTTGCGGAAAAGATTATGTTGAAAGTAATAAAATATATTTTGCAAACGTAATTAATTCTTTAGAAAAAAAAGGATTTTTACAATACGAAAATGGTAGAAAAAGCATTCAAATTCATAAAATCTTACAAGATTCTATTTTGTATTCTGCAAGAGATGAAAGAAATCCTTTCATTATGTCGTCACGTTACATAGCTTGGTTATCAGGTAGATTGTCCGATGGATATAATAATCCAAAAGAATCGTTTAGATTTCTAAAATATGCCGAATCCATTCTGAATTCTATAAAAGAAGAATACCGTCATAGCGTTTATCAACCTCTTTTAATGTTGGAAAACGAATACCTTCATCTTTCAGCGTTTTTCTTTATTCGTGATGATAATTCAGAGCTTTGGAAGGATTTGATTAAAAGAAGCGAAAATTATTTAGGGAAGGAAGATATTGCCTTAGCTGCTATGTATAACAATCTAGCACTAAGTTTAAAGCCTAAAAAAGCAATTGAAGAAATTATTGTCTATCTAAATAAAGCTGTTAAAATATACTATAAAAATGCTGGCAGTTATAAAGATGGAGACTTATTGATGTTTATAACAACACTTAATAATCTCGCACAGGCATACCTAGTAAAAAGTGATGTTGATAGTGCTATTAAATGTTTTAATAAAGTATCTGCTCTCCGAAAAAAATATTATTTTTATAGCGATGCGCAAATCGGAGTTGGTTATACCATACTATCAGAACTCTACCGAACATCTAAAAATTTTGACAAATCCGAAGCTCTAATTAAAGAAGCAATTCGATATCATAATTTAATTCCTATTGAAAGAAGAAGTAAATTTTTGCTTTCCAGTTATTATAGTAAACTTTCTGAATATTCCTTACTGAAAAATAATATTGAGGATGCTATTATCCATCAGCAAAAGTGCGTTGAAATTTTAGAAGCGCAAGAAATAAGAAATAACCACATCGTTGCGATGTATCAGTTTTTGATTGATTTGTATAAAGTCTCTAATGATTACGAATCCGTAAAGAAATACAAGGATAAGCAGAATTCAATAGATTGTAAATGAATATGTGGAAAAGTAATTATTATAGAAGTTGAATATTAATTATTTTTCTACTGAACTTCAATTTCAATAGGGATTTCAATCATATTTTTAACAGTCGTGTACAGTTCGATGTCTTGTGTAGGTGTCTCCAATGAAATAATTAACGAATAACGTGTTTTGGTTTCTACTTTTCCTAAATGCTTTCTTTCGCGCCACCAACCAATGATAGGGTAAACAGCAATGTGATTGCAAGTTGCCAATTCGGCTGCTGTCAATTCCATATAGTCGGAATGGATAGAGCCACTGCTTCTGTTATTAGTGCCGATTACCCATCTATTGCTACCGGAGTTTCCGTTTATTTCCTCGTTTTCTTCTCTTGCTGCAATATTTACTCGTTTTCTAAAATCTTCCTCACTGTCACCTACATTGTTAACATCAAAACGTAAACCGTGTGACTGATAACGATATTTGTCTTTCCAACCAATTTCTCCTGCACCAGGCTCTATAAAATACGAAAGTGTAATTTTCATTTTTACAGGTATTTCACCCATTTCTAACAACAATTCGCTTGCCCAAGGTAAATTGAAAAAGTGGATTTCATTAGTTTCAGGAGTATTACTGTTTTCTTTGAATTTGAATGGTTGAATAATTTCCTGTGCAATGTATGTTAAAGCACTTTCCTGACTATACAGTGCCCGGTCTAGATTTGGAATACCAAATCCAAAAGTTCGCAGTAAATTTGTAATATCTCTTTTATTATTTTGTTTTTCGTGCTGATTATACATCGCTTCACTCCAACTAGCAGAATGAATTATTAAACCTCTTATCGTTTCTGCCCAAGCGGTTGGATATTCGTAGGCAACTTTTGCAGCGAACCAAGATGCCTGTGCAGCTGCGGCACTTGTTGCCCAAATAGTATCAAAATGCCGTCTAGTTGTAAATTGTTTTGAGGTTGACAGTAATTCTAAATCTTCGTGTCCTGTAATATTATTATCAGTTGCTTTCAACAGGTTTCCGCCTTCAAAAACGACATCAGGTTTTACCGCCCATTTTCTTTCCCAAACTAAGGACGTACAGCTATAAGGAGAAATTTGTCCCTCGTTGGCAATAGGTGTATGATTTTGAAAATTTGAATCAGTGACTTGTATTTTATCAGTATAAGCTCCAGCGACCAAAGCGTTCCACGCTTGAGCGGGATTTTGGACAGAGGATGTAAAGTTTGAATTAGGATAATTTTGCCACGATTCATCATCATTTACATTTCCTGCGGAAATAATTATTAATCGCTGATTTTCACCTTCGCCATAAGCCAAATTATCCACTGCTCCGGACCACGAAGAAGGTCTTCCTCTATAGGTATCTTCTGATGATGTAACCGCCATACAATAAACCAAAACCATATTCGGATTTTGGATTTCTGCTCTTGCGATTCCTTGTGCTGTTACATCACCCCATAATTCTCGTGGATTTTCGCCCTGATTGGGTAAAATCTTCACAGAGCATAATTTATGTGTTAACGAAACTTCATTTTGGGAAATAAGTAATTGCTCCATTTGTCCGTAACCAGCAAGCCCAGCCATTAGTGTTCCGTGTCCTGACCCGTTTGCGTGGTCGTTTGTTCCCCAAGTACTATCGACTGTCAAAGTATTGGTATCATCAATAAGTGGCTGCAATAGTTGATGCCCATTATTTACACCTGTATCTAAAATACATACTTTAACATTGCTTTCTATAATGTGAGTTCTACGTAGTAAATCATCGATCCAAGCCTGTTGTTCAATACGACTTTCCCTTACCCAAAATCCTGCTGGTTCCTGTCCTATACGAAACTCTGCTAATACATCACTTTGTAACATTAACTCAATCAACTGTTGTCGATTGGCGTTTATCAGCAAAACTGCTCTTTCAGGAAAAATAATGCTATTATGCTTTACTTCAATTCCAATATTTTGAAGTGTTGTAAGAAATTCTGCAATTTGCCTCTGCTCTTGGTTTTCTTTGGTGTCTACATTCAGCCACGCTTCACACCACTTTGCTGTATCCGCCGGAATTAGTTGTGGATTATCTGTCCATAAACCTTCTAATAGTGCTATACTTACATCTTCAATACTATTTACCAGTGGCGCATTTTTAGGCTGTCCCTTTTCAGTTTCCTCCTGTTGGTATTTTTGAATCTTAGTAATAAAATGTCCTTCCTTGCCATTTGGAACGTACACTGTTGCTCTTACTTGTATTTCTTCGCCAACGGAAATTTCTTTGACATTCAATAACCGAATACCTTTTCTTAGGTCTTCTAAGCTTTTGGTAATCAAATCGTGGTCTGTAGCACTGGTAAACTGAATATACGTTCCTTCTCTTGTGGCGATATGCTGAGCACTTCTCTGTTCTTGTATTTGTTCCTTTTGTCGCCAAATTTGCTCAAATTCTTGTAACAATTTTTGACTGTGTGATGCTCTATCACGAACAGGAAATGGCTTAGGTGCAATTGGAACACCTCGGGTTTTATATTTTTCGCTACTTACATTTCCTGATATGAAGATGTGTTTGTATGATGCCATTCCCAAAATTATTTATGATAGGCTGCATTACGGTCTTTAATTGCCTTTAAAATTAACTGATTATTCATCGGCTGCTTTTCATTCAAAACCGTTTCTTTAATAGCATCAATACAGGCAAGAGATATTTCAGCGTGACTTAAGCCATTTATGTCTGGTAACAAATCTTTAAATTTGATTTTTTTACTAAATTGAGCAAGCCTATTTTTTAACAATTCTTCTTTTTCTTCCAAGTTTGGAAGATTATATAAAATTACATCGTCAAATCTACGGAAAAGAGCCTGGTCTAATAGTTCTTTATTATTGGTAATGGCAATTATAAGACTATCGGAATTGTCCCTTTCGATAAATTGGAGGAAAGAATTTAGAACTCTTCTCATTTCTCCCACGTCATTATCTCGACTTCGTTCGCCTCCGATAGCGTCAAATTCATCAAATAGATATACTCCTTGACGTTGTTCGATTAAATCAAATATTTGGCGAAGTTTGGCACTGGTTTCTCCCATAAATTTTGTTACCATTTTATCCATCAAAATAGTATAAAGTGGAAGATTTAACTCATTAGCAAGAATGGATGCCGTCAAGGTTTTACCTGTCCCTGGAGGACCTGAAAGTAAAATTTTTCTACGGTTTTCTAAATCGTGTTTACGAAGTTTGTCTCGTTGTACGAATTCTGAAATAATGCGATTTATTTTAGATTTAATATCGTGTGGTGCAATCATATCGAAAAGATTGACCGCAGGCACATTTTCTTGTATCAAGCCTTGCAAATCAGGTGAAAATACTTTATCTATAATAGTTTTTATTTCATCAGCGACAAAGGTATGCCCCAGTTTGGCTTCGTGGGCAGCTATTTGCAAAGCAACAGTTGTAAACCTTTCAGGTTCGTTGTTGTAATGCGATTTGATTAAAGATATTATGTATTCAGCTTTTGCCATTATAGCAAAATTACGTTTTTTTCTAATAGCATTCTATCCCAATTTTCAATTTGCTCAACATTTGGATTTGAAAGGCTAGAAATTTATAAATTATAAAGTTGATAATATTTGTGTGATTCTGAATCTTATTAAACGATAATATATTTTAAAGTTTCCTTGCATCAAAATATCAGTAAATGTCTTTTAGGATATTTTGTGCTTATATAATTATATCTTCAATGATTTTGTCGAGCTTTGTATCTGGTAACGTATTAAGATAAGACATCGTTGAATTAATATCTTTATGCCCTAATGCTTCCTTTATTATGTCAATAGAAACATTTTCAAATTTTAATGCAGTAGCGAAAGAATGTCTCGCACAATAATAAGTGATATTCTTATTGATTTTAAGATTTTTAATAATTTCTTTGAGTGGCTTATTTATGAATTCTTTTAAATACTTATGGCTTTTATTTTTTAAATATATTTCATCTGTATTATTGTTCTTAATAATTCTGAACAAAAAGTTTGAGCTAGATTCTGAATCATACTTTTCAAGAATGCTTTTATTCAAATCAGTTAATTTAAAACTGACCGAAGCCCCAGTCTTTGTTCTTATATAATGAATAGTGCTACCCAAAAGAGATTTTTTTTCGAGTTTTATTAAGTCAATAAAATTAATTCCACGTGAATAATAGCTGAATAAAAACATATCTCTAGCAAATTCCTCTTTGGGTTCTTTCGTTTCATAATTTTTTAAAAGGCGTATTTCATCTTGAGTTAAATATTCTTTCTTACTATTTGTTTTAATTTTGGATAACTTAAAGTCTTTGAATGGGTATTGAGTTTCTTTTATAATTTTTCCTTTGATTGCTTGATTGAAAATGTTTCTTACTGTTCTTAGACGTATCCCAATTGTACTGGATTTGTTTCCCTTTTCTATACAATAAGCTTCATAATTTTTTAGAGATAAATAAGTTATTTCATTAAATCCGATGTCTTTTTTTTTGAAGAATAGCTGAAGAGATTTCAAAGTTTCATTTTCTATTTGAGCTGTTCCGATTTTTGATGATTTTTTTAGATTTTCAATATTTTGTAGCTGAAATTCTGTGTAAGAAACAGTTTTATTTTTCCCCTTATAAGTTTTAATTCTATTTATAAGGTCGGGAAGGGTATAGGAAATATTATCATCTTCAAATTGCTCGATTATTTCTTCTATTATCTTGTGGTACTTTTCGATAAAAGCATTAATTTTTTTGTGTTCTGGATGATTCTTTTTCACTCTTTCTGTCTCATAACTCCATTGGTCTTCTCTGCAAGACTTTTGAAGAGATAATGAGGTATTTTTGCGGTCTTTGATAAAAGAAATAATGATACTTTTCTCACCATTGACCTTCGTAGTACTTTTTAATGTAAATTGAAAACTAATCATAATATATTGACGAACATTTGACGAACATTGTTGGTTCAAAATACATCTCATAATCAGGTGGTCCCTGGTTCGAGCCCAGGTGGGACCACAGAAACGAAGAATGAAAATTTTTCAGAATTTACAAAGCCCCTGTTTATGGGGCTTTTTCTTGTATTGGTATAATCATCTTTCCTCATCGTTCACCAAAAAAAGCTCCTCGTTTTTCTACCGAAGTAATTTTTTTGTATTTTTATAAAAAAACATATGTCTAATACACCATTAACAAAAATTAATTACTCTGATCAAGAAAATCCAATTTTATCTCGTGCATTCTCTGATGTCGTGGGAGTTAACTATATTAAAAACTCTAGTTTTTATGATAATAATATTGATACTTGGTCGGACAATGGCTTAGGCGGAATAATTTCTGGGGATTATTCGTGGCTAAAGATAGACCCTTTAAATAATGATAATTATGGAGCTACTACTCAAATAGATATTCCATTGGGAGATTATGTGGTCGAATTTGATTTGCTGAATGAAAATTTTCTTGAAAAAGAAATGTCAATTGAGTTTTCAAATGCACAGAAGATAAACTTTGATATTTTAAACACTAATAATATCCAGCGTTTTAAATTCATTATATCAATTACAACAGCTTGTAATTCGTTTAAAATTATTTCTAAAGGAAAGTCTGTAATAAAAATCAAGAATATCTTTTTATATCACAGAAATGATTCTGGTGTTTTATTTAGAACAAATGAGAATAAAGATAAGTCTGAAATCATAGAAAGTTTCCTGGGGAAAAATGCTATTAAATTTGATAATTTTAAAAACACACAAGGTTATTGGAGGAAGGCAAATGACTATGGGAATGTTCAGCAATTTGATGATTATTTGAGTGTTGATGCAGATGTTGTTCATGGTGTAAGTGCTTTGACTGATACAATTTTGACTAAAGGAAAATATCTCCTGCAAATCGAATTATTACCCTCCAACATGCTGCCGGACGGTAAGTTACAAATAACACTTTCAAATAATCAGGTTATCGATTTTTCTGTTGTTAGTGAGGCTTACAAACAGAAAGTTTTATTGGATTTAGTAATTACTTCTGATTGTAATTGGATTGCGATTGGATCTCCAAAGAATAATTCATTTCGTCTTTATCAATTCTATTTGTCTGAAAAAAAATCAAATGTTTTAGAAAAAATTGATGAAAATGAGTCTCAAATCTCCTTGATAAATGATTTTATTATATCTGCTGATAATCTTATCGAAAATGGAAATTTTGAAAGTTCGATAGATGGATGGAGAGCAAACATACCTGGGGGTACGATTAGTTGGGATGACGGCAAGATACTTGTTGATTCTGGAAATGAAGATAATTATGGTGTTATACATGACGTTGAAATTTCCGCAGGTATTTATTCTTTATTGATTGACATAAAACCATTATTTCTTCAAAATAGTTACTCTTTTAAAATTATTACAAGTGAAAACGAAATATTTAGTTTCGATGTCGAAAATATTGCAAAAAAACAACAATTTATTTTTGAATTTTTACCCTCAAAAAATTTTACTTGGATAGCTTTGACATATTCAGGAAAAGGTAGATTTGAATTATATAACTTTAAAATATATAAAAAAAATAATGACATTGTTAATCGTGTCATAGATTTACAGAAGCAAAATAATATACTTGGTGACAATATTATCAAGAATAGTAATTTTTCTACTTCTTCACTACTGTGGTCAGCCGATCCTGGAATGACGGTTACTTGGTTAGATTCTAAATTGGAAATTAATTCAACTACAGCTAACAGTAAATTGATTTATAATACCAAATTAGATATAGGCAAATATATTATATCGTTGGAAATAACGCCGGCAACATTATATCCACCTTATAGATTTTTTATTAAAATTGGGAATGACATCAAATATTTTAATGTTTTGAATATTAACATTAAACAATTATTTGATTTGTCAATAGAAGTCACTGCTGCATCAGAAAATATAGCTTTAGGGTTTGAAGGCACAGGAAAATTCTATTTACACGATTTTTATTTATTCAGGAAAGAGAATAATGTCGTAAGTAAACTGCAATCTATGCAGACTGTCTTAACAAGTATCTTAGAAAATCAAAATAACTCTGACACTCCCAAATCTACCACCGCTAATATAACAACCCTCAGAACATCTGAAAACATAATATATAACTTTCTTGATCAATATACAGGAGAAGATATACAAGCTGTTGAAACTAACGAGATTAATTCTGATACCCAAGTTGATAACATTATATATTTCAAAGGTAATAATGGTAATTATTATAAAAGAAGATATAATTATCTAACCCCAGAAATGTTTGGAGCGAAGGGTGATGGAGTTACGGATGATTATTATGCATTGCAGCTAATGTTTGATAAAGGTGAAGAAGGTTGTACATTCTGGTTTGATGGTGCTAAAACTTATTATAATGCTTTTGCAAATAATGGTTTATGGGCTGAACTATTAAATAGGAATATGTGGCAAAGGAAAAAGGCTGCAAATTTCTTATTTAATGGTGCTAAATTAAGAAGAAGATTACCAGAATGGAATGATCGTAACGGCATAAACGGGGAGAATAGGGGAGATTTTTATACAGACCAAGAAACTGCACTATTATATTTGGAAGGAGAAAATTTTTTTATTGATAAAGCTGACTTTAATTCAGGGGTACAAGAAGGTAAATTATGGAATATTAGATGTATAGATAAAGACAATGAAGGAAAATGTATTGAATGGGAAATATATGAAGATAATATAGAAGGATATGCTGTAGGGACTTGTATGGAATATGGCTTACGATTAAAAAACTGTAAAAATATAGTAATAAATGATAGCCAATTTACCAATTCTGTTTTTCCAGTTTATATGACGGAATGTGAAAATGTCGTGCTGAATAACCCAATTTTCAAGTTTGCAGCACAAGCTAATAGATGTCTCAATGGCGGAGTTAATAATGAAGGAGATAGGGCTCTTGGCGGCGGTATAAAAATGGTTTGGTGTAAAAACGTCCAGATTAGAAATGCATATGGTTACAGGAATTTAAATGATACTATAGAAGTTGAACAGTTTAATGAAAATATATTTTTTAGCGGAATGAGTGAGTTTGATTATTCTAATTCTGCAGTAATTATAGATTCTAAACACGTTTCTTTTGATTGGATTGCAAAAAATATAGACAATGGATGTGGTATAATAATAAGAGGCGGTGACGCTAAAATGCAAACTAAGTCTATTTCTGGAAGAGCTATCGTTGACACTTGTTCATGGGTAGGATTGTATATAATTTTGAGGGAAGGTGCTGTCAATGATATAGAAGGTATTAATATTGACTTGCAAACATCAAACTGTGCTCTAACTGGACTTTTTGTGGATAACGATAGTACATTATATGATATAAAGGGAATAAACATTAATCATACTAGTATTAGCGATGGTAGTGTTGGCGGTTATTCTAGGCATTTTAAGAATAACTGTGCTGGCGTTTGTAATGGTTTCACAAGTAATTCATCAATAAGTACATATTTTAGTGGTACTAATTCCAGCACACAATTTATGAGGTTTAATATTTCACTTGGAGAAAATGTTCAAACAGAATTTTCTAAAGGGATGTCAACACAAGACTATAAATTTCAAAAAGTTTTATGTCAGGATGTGGTTTTATAAATTAAATTACCCCAATTTTCAAACCCCTGAAATAGGGGTTTTTTCGTGTTTAAATGTACCATATTTTATCAGAAGTTAAAGTTCCGCACCTGCATTTACTATTTTAATAAATACTGCATATAAAAGAATAGCTCGATTCCATATGGGACCACTTTTACAATCAACCACTTACAAATCGTAGGTGGTTTTTTTTTTGCCATCTGCAAAGCAATCTCAAGTTTATTCTTATTTTTTACACCAACAATTAGTAAACAAAAGACAGTTCTAAATTCATAAATACCTTACAAAATATTAATAAACTATAAAATTAATTTTTACAACATTTTAAAATATTTTCGTGACTCAGGTCATAAAGTGGTAAGCAAGTTCTGTATAATTTTGACGTCAATTAAAAATAGACTATGGAATTACAAATTCTTAATCAGAAGTTCTACTCAAATTTAGATGTCCGCTTATAAGCATCTATAAAATTACAATTCAATTTAACCAATCATCGAATGACATTAAGACTTTATAGACTGATGTTATAGATGATATATGAGTTTGTAGAGCTTTTTATTTAAGTATTTGTAAAAATAGCAAAGATTATATCTAACAAATTCAATTGATAACATTGATTGATTTAGTGTTTTATAAGGATAACTTTTGAAACATAAGAGAGTAGACAAATATGGTTATAGAAGAATTTATTATAAAATCGTTAGGCGCGAAAATCATAGATTACAATATCGGGGATGTTATTTTTTCAGAAGGGGGTACACCGCTTTATTATTATCAGATAATAGAAGGTGATATAAAGCTTAACAATTATAATGAAGATGGTAAAGAAATGATACAAAGTATATTGACAAAAGGACATAGTATCGGCGAATTTTTACTTTTCATGAATAAGCTATATCCAGTAAATGCAATTGCACTGACATCTTGTAAAGTTCTGAGATTACCAAAAGCCAAATTTTTATTACTACTTGAAAAATATCCCGAAACCCGTTTGCATATTATCCAAAGCCTTTCTGAGTCTATGTATTTCAAATTTGTGATGGGGCAAATTTTTTCGACACAAAATCCCGCAACAAAGCTAAAAGCATTAATGGACTATCTTAAAAGTTCGCAAAAAGACCCGAGTCCGTTTTCATTCCAAATCCCGCTCACAAGACAACAAATGGCAAGCCTTACTGGCCTTCGTGTCGAAACAACTATCAGGACGCTAAAGAGTATGGAGAAAGATAATATTGTCAAAATTCGCAACAGAAAAATATTGTACTGATAGGATCTTAATCTAATTGTCCAAATATTTTATTCATTTTGTAGTTTAAGGAACAAGTTTTGCTAACGACATAGAGCATTAAGTTACAGGCTTGATTTTACATAAAAATTTATAGATATAATTTGTTTATTACGAATTATATAAAAATAATAAATTATTGAAATTTTGTAAGTATTTTTGATGTTTTAGCCAATGTAATAATAATTAGTACATTTTAAAATTTTATGGTCTTAATTGTCGATGATAATCAAAACAATATATATTCATTAAAAAAACTATTAGAGTCCAACGATTTTGAAGTTGATACGGCTATCTCCGGAGAACAGGCTCTGGGAAAGGCATTAAAAAACAATTATTCATTAATCATTCTGGACGTTCAGATGCCGGATATGGATGGTTTTGAAGTAGCTGAAACATTAGCTGGCTATAGCAAGACAAAAGAGATCCCAATTGTCTTTTTATCTGCAGTTAGTACTGAGAAAAGATTTATTACCAAGGGTTATAAATCCGGTGGTATAGATTACGTGACCAAACCCATCGATCCGGAAATTTTATTACTAAAAGTTAAGACTTTCTATAATCTGCAAGAGAATAATCTTGCGATGAAAAGAACACAACAAAATCTAGAACTCGAAGTCAAAGGCAGACGAGAGTCCCAGGCGACAATGAAGTCCCAGATCGATCATTTTCATCTCATGTTGCAGGCTTTGCCACAAATTGCTTTTACACTCAATCAAAATGGGGAAGTTGATTTTGTAAATTGCAAATGGTACCAATATTCCGAATCGGAACAGGATTTTCCGGAAACTCATCCTGATGATCACGATATCAAAAAAGAATTTGAAGAATGTAGAAAAAGAGGAAAAGCTATGGAGCTTGAGGTTCGGATCAAAAATATTAAAACCCAGCTTTACCGTTATCATTTGCTCAGGATGTCTCCCGTTTTTGAAGGGGATCTCATTAAAAACTGGGTAGGAACTTTTACGGATATTGATGATCAAAAAAAGGTGGAGAAAAAAAAAGACGAATTTCTGAGTATTGCCAGTCATGAGCTCAAAACGCCTCTTACAAGCATCAAGGCGTACACACAGCTATTGGAACGGAAACTAAAACTTAATAATGAAAATTCGGAATTGCTTTATGTTGAAAAGACCTTGGACCAGATCGAAAAGCTGAACAGTCTGATCACAGATCTTCTTGATGTTTCAAAAATTGAAAACGGAAAACTTAAGATTAACAAAAAGCCCGAGAATCTGGAATCTGTTCTGCAAAGTGCAATCGAAACTATTTTACATACCAGTGGTAATAATGTAAAAATTGAACGTCACGGCGTCAAACCCGACTTCTTGATTCCTTTTGACAAAATACGGATAGAGCAGGTTTTAATCAATTTCCTGAGCAATGCTATCAAATATTCTCCGGATAATAATCAGATTTTTGTAACCACTTTTGCTGATGAAAAAGAAGTGAGAATCAGCGTTACAGATTTCGGAATTGGTATACCGGATTTTAAGCAGGAATATGTTTTTCAAAAATTTTATCGTGTAGAAGAATCTTCATTGCAGTTCCAGGGAATGGGAATCGGATTATACATCTGTTCAGAAATTATCAAACAACATCACGGAACTATTGGAGTTTCCAGTGAACCGGGAGAAGGATCAACATTTTATTTCACTTTACCACTAAATTAATTCTTTATATGCCAAAGAAAATTATACGAAATCTGCAGATTGGAGTCGGTTTATCACTTTTGATTCTTATTGCCAGTTCTATTGCTTCTTACTGGAGTATTCAAAATCAAATGAACAACAGAGAAAAGCTCTCTACAAGCAGAAAATCTATCACGGCTGTTAAAGATGTTTTAATTGCTCTGCTGGATGCTGAAACAGGAAACAGAGGTTACCAGCTCACAGCTAGAGAAAATTATCTGGACCCGTACAAACGCAGTCTGGTAGAGCTTCCAAAAGCAATGCAACGGGCAAAAGATCTGGATATTGATGATCAATTCCAAATAGAACGTCTCAATAATCTGGAACAAAATGTCAAGGTTAATATCAATAATCTGAAACATTTTGTAGAAGACAGACGCAAAGGCATTCAGATGACACAGGAACAGATTACGATGAGCAAAGCTTATATGGACAAATGCCGAAGTATTGTAAATGATTTTGTAAAATATGAAGAACAAGTATTGGAAATCAAAAACAAGGATCTTACAAGATCTTCCAATACCACAGTTTTATTCATTATTTTTTCGGCAATTGCAGCGGTAATTGTTACGGCTTCTTTCTATGCAAAACTAAAGGCAGATCTGATCCGCAGAGACAAGCTGGAAAGAGAACTAAAGGAAAAAGATATCGAAATCACCAAACGTGTCAATGCAATTAAACAAATTGCAAATCGTGTTTCCAACGGAGATTACAGTCAAAAAGCTGTGGATAATGCTCAGGATGATTTGGGCGAATTGGTGGAATCCCTGAATCATATGACAGATTCTCTCAAAAAATCTTTTGATCAGATCAATAAGAGCGAATGGCGTCAAAAAGGCTTGGTTATTTTGAATGAATCCCTTGTTGGAAATAAATCTGTAAAGGAAGTTACGACTGAATCTCTTAATCATCTGATTGAATATGGCAATTGCATCAACGGCGCAATTTATCTTAACGAAGAAGGCCGATTGAAACTCAATGCAGCTTATGCACAGGAAGATCATATGAAAAATAGCTTTGAACCGGGTGAAGGAATGGTTGGGCAGGTTTTTACACAAAGATCAATCAAGGTCTACAATGATATTGATGAAAACCAATTTGCAGTAACTTTTGCCGGAAGTAAGGTCAAAGTTAATAGCATTTTGTTAGTCCCTATTGTTTTTGGTAATTACGCTTTCGGAGTATTGGAACTGAACTCAAAATCTAATTTTGATGACGATAAGATCGAATATTTTATAGAAGGCTGCCGCAATGTTGCTATTGCTCTCAATGCCGCAAAAGGAAGAGAGCAGGAACAAAGATTACTGGAAGAAACCCAAACTCAGGCAGAAGAACTGCAGGTACAACATTCTGAACTTGAAAATCTTAACACGGAACTAGAAGCACAGACACAAAAATTGCAGGCTTCTGAAGAAGAACTGAAAGTTCAGCAAGAAGAACTTTTACAAACCAATGCAGAATTAGAAGAACGTTCCAAATTACTGGAAGAAAAAAATCATCTCATTGGTGAACGTAATGCTGAGATACAGAGAAAAGTAGAGGAATTAGCATTAAGTACAAAATATAAGTCCGAGTTCCTTGCGAATATGTCACACGAGCTTAGAACACCGCTTAATTCAATTCTTTTGTTGTCTCGTCTAATGGCTGAAAATCCGGAAGAAAACCTGAATGAAGATCAGATAGAATCAGCAAAAGTAATCCAGAGTTCAGGAACGAGCCTATTGACTTTGATTGACGAAATTCTTGATCTTGCGAAGATTGAATCAGGAAAAATGACTTTGGATTATCAGGATGTTTCCCTAGACGATGTTGTGAAAGACTTACGAAATCTTTTCAATCCTGTTATTCATCAGAAAGCGCTCCAGTTCAATATCGAAATTGATGAAAACATTGAAAAAGAAATTGAAACGGATAGGCTAAGACTGGATCAGGTATTGAGAAATCTTTTATCCAATGCAATCAAATTTACTTCGGAAGGTAGTATTACTTTGAACATCAGAAAAGATCATAATAAGGAATCGATTATTTTCTCAGTTAAAGATACCGGAATCGGAATCCCTGAAGATAAGCAGAACATCATCTTCGAAGCATTCCAACAGGCAGACGGCTCTACCAGAAGGAAATTCGGCGGAACAGGTTTGGGACTGTCCATCAGCAGGGAAATTGCAAGATTATTAGGCGGAGAATTAACCTTGAAAAGTAAGGTTGATGAAGGCAGCGAATTTATTTTAAAAATTCCTGTAAGCAAGCAATCAGAACCAAGCCAGCTGGAAACCGAACAGAATATTGTAAAAGTCATCAAAGAAGATGTAGAACAAATCCATAACATTTTGGTGGAAGAGAATCCTGTTTTGGAAATTCCGGAAGATGTTGATGATGATCGTGGTACAATTACAGATGAGGATAAAGTTATCCTTATTATAGAAGATGACACCAATTTTGCAAAAGCGTTGCTCAAATATGCAAGAATGCAGGATTATAAAGGTGTTGTCGTAGTAAGAGGCGATCACGCTTTATCTGCGGCAATCCAATATCATCCGTCGGCAATTCTGTTGGATATTCAGCTGCCTGTAAAAGACGGCTGGCAGGTAATGGATGAGTTAAAATCCAATTCCGCAACCAGACATATTCCTGTACATATGATGTCGGCAATGCGCGCAAAACAGGAGAGCCTGATGAAAGGAGCCGTTGATTTTATCAACAAGCCTGTAGCATTGGATCAGATGACAGAAGTATTCAGAAGAATAGAGGAAGCGCTTCGGAAATCCCCACAAAAAGTTCTGATCGTTGAAGAAAATGCTAAACATGCAAGTGCTTTGTCTTACTACTTAAGTAATTTTAACATTTCATTATCTGTAGAAAATAATGTTGAAGACAGTGTTAGTGCTTTGATGTCTGATAAAGCAGATTGTGTGATTCTGGATATTGGTGAAGCCAGAGGAAACCAATACAAAGTTGTTGAAGAAATCAAAAGTTACGAAGGTCTGGAAAACCTGCCGATCATTATTTTTACAGAAAGAAGTTTATCCAGATCTGAAGAACTCAAAATCAAGCAATATGCAGATTCAATAGTTGTTAAAACGGCACATTCTTATCAAAGAATCCTTGATGAGGTCGGTTTATTTTTACATCTGGTTGAGGAGAAAAATAATGGCGAAGAATTTAAGAGCAAAACATTGGGATCCTTAACAGAAGTTTTGAGTGGCAAAAAAATCCTGATTACTGATGATGATGCCCGCAATATTTTTTCATTAACAAAAGCTCTTGAAAAATATAAAGTTGATGTAGTTCTTGCAATGGATGGCAAACAAGCATTGGATCAGATCAATGAAAACCCGGATATTGATGTTGTATTAATGGACATGATGATGCCGGAAATGGACGGTTACGAAACAATCAGGAATATAAGGAAAATGCCGAAATATGCGCGGCTTCCCATCATAGCTGTTACCGCCAAATCTATGTTAGGTGATCGGGACAAGTGTATTGCTGCGGGTGCTTCGGATTATATTTCGAAACCTGTGGATATAGACCAGCTATTATCATTATTACGTGTTTGGTTGTACGAAAATTAAATCTGATGAAAAAGAAAATTTTAATCGTTGACGACGATCCGCGTAATATTTTTGCGCTTAAGCTGACACTAAAGGCTAGAGGCTATCAGATAGAAACATCAACATCTGGACAGGAAGCAATTAATATTTTAAAAAATCAAGACAATATAAATGCCGTATTAATGGATATGATGATGCCGGACATGGATGGTTATGAAGCCATGAAAATCATACGCCGCACAGAAGCTATAAAAGATACAGCTATTATTGCAGTTACAGCACAGGCAATGCCGGAAGATCGTGAAAAATGCCTGGAAGCTGGTGCTGATGATTATGTGACGAAACCAATCGATGTTGATCAATTACTGAATGTTATTGAAAATTTATCCTAAATGTTTGAGCCAGGAATTTTAAGAGATGAAGAAATAGAATACTTGATAAAAGATGTGTACGAGTTGTACGGATACGATTTTTCTATGTACAGCAGGGCATCTTTCAAACGCAGGGTGAACCGCATCTGTGTGATTGATAAATTCACAAGCTTTGCAGAACTCAGATATACCCTGATCAATGATCCGGAATACCTCAAACGCTTCATAGAAGAGATTACTGTCAATGTGACAGAGATGTTTCGCGATCCTTATTTTTTTAAAGCATTAAGGGAAAAAATTCTTCCTCAACTCGGAACCTATCCGTTGATAAGAATCTGGGTTGCCGGATGTTCAACAGGTGAAGAAGCTTATTCCGTTGCTATTTTGTTAAAAGAAGCGGGACTTTACCACAAATGCCTGATCTATGCAACAGATATCAATCCATCCGTTTTGGAAACTGCAAGTTCCGGAGTTTTCCCGTTGCAGCAGATGAAGATTTATTCTGAAAATTACATTGCCTCAGGTGGTAAAAAAGATTTTTCAGATTATTATACAGCTAATTACGACAGTGCCAGATTTGACAAAAGCCTAAAAGAGAAAATGATTTTATCAACACACAATTTGGTGTCAGACAGCTCATTCAACAGTTTCCAACTGATTGTTTGTAGAAACGTTCTGATCTATTTTGATAAGATGCTCCAGGAAAGGGTGTTTAATCTTTTCGATAACAGTCTTGAGAATTTGGGCTATCTGGCTTTAGGCTCCAAGGAAACACTACGGTTTTCTAATCTGGGGAAATTTTATCATCAGATTGAGGACCAAAAAATATGGAAAAAAGTAGATCATAATTAATAAAAGTGAAATACAGCGAAAATATTGAATTAGTAATGATCGGAGGATCCGCAGGCAGTTTACAGGTTATTTTGGACCTTGTAAAAAGGCTTGACGGGGAATTTGATTTTTCTATTGTTTTGGTTGTGCATCGTAAAGCCCAATCAACCAGTATTTTGCCTACACTGTTACAGCAGTTTTCCATTCTTGATGTTATAGAAGCTGAAGACAAAACCGAGATAATGAACAATAGGATTTATATTGCTCCGGCAGATTATCACCTGTTATTTGATGATAAAAAAAACATTTCGTTGGATAGATCTGAAAAGCTCCATTTTTCGCGTCCGTCGATAGACATAAGCTTCGGCTCTGCGTCGGATGTCTACGGAGACCGGCTTTTGGCTGTATTATTATCAGGCGCTAATTCTGATGGTGTTGACGGCCTCACTTATGTTAAGAAAAATGGAGGAAGAGTATGGATCCAAAACCCCGAAACTGCAGAGGTAGATTACATGCCGAGACAAGCTGCGGACAAAGTAAAATATGATCTCCTTATAACACCTCAAAATTTACCCGAATTTATAAATCAACTTAATAAAAATTAAACTATAGACTTAAATTTTACTTATGGGCAAGAAAAGAATACTAATATTTGATGATGACACCACACTTTTGGAACTGATTTCGATCATCTTTGAAGATGGTGGTTACGAAGTCGATATCTCACAAACCTCACACAACATTTTAGAAAAAGTTTCGGAGTTTCACCCCGATATTATTCTGATGGACAACTGGATCCCTAATATCGGTGGGATAGAAGCCACCAGATTACTGAAAAGCAGGGAAGAGTTTAAGGATATTCCTGTGATCTATGTTACAGCCAATAACGACATCGAAGCTTTGGCGGAAAGTGCACAAGCCAATGATTATGTCGCAAAACCTTTTAATCTGGAAGATCTTGAACAGAAAGTGGCAAAATATCTTAATGACTAATTGCATAAAAACCTAAGAACAATAGGATTATTCCAAATCATTCCTTTTAAATCTTTTGAAGAAATACAGATTCCAAAGTATCAACTCAAATCCGTAGAAAAAATCTTCTATAGGTATTGTGATCAGCCGTATACCAATAAAGTTTTGAGGATTGTAATTTACAATTGGATTTTCTAATCCTGTGCCTGTCAAAATCCCATTAACCAATACAAATCCGGGCAGAAGAATAAGATAGATAACCGCAGCTGTTCCTATCCATCGGGATCCGAGTAAAAAGTATAAGACAAATAAACTCAACCCAAGAGAAAAGAATGTAACAACTGTATAGATTTTATTATGAAAATAGATTGTCATTAGTAATGCAAGGGTTATTGATATTATAACAAATATCTTTTCGGATTTGGGTTTCCAATCCATGGAAAAAAATTTTGTCAGACAATAATAAGTGAAAATACATGAGAAAGGAATGCAAATGAAGAAAAGTAGTTCCTCTAAAGGCAATCCTATGAATCTTAATCCTAATAAGTACCGATCATTAAACCACCAGACGCCTAATTTGGTGAACCATGCGTCCCAAATGACAAATACGCTTCCAACCAAAAGTGATGATAAGAAAAAAGCACCAAAGTGCCTGTAAAATTTAATTTTGGGATGAAATGAAAATATAAAGCAGATAACTATCGTAAAAAAGTCAATAAGTAAATATGTTATTTGCATCCTTACATTTTTTGTTTGTTAAAATACATTTTGAAATATTTAACCGGTACCCAGAGAAACCCGAAACATTCTCCCATTTCTTTACTAACATGTTTGTGATGCTGTTTATGAGCCCTTCTGATGGCTAAGAGATAAGGATTTTTTGTATTTTTTAAAACTTTTATACGTTGATGAATAAAAATATCATGAACAAAAAAATAAGCCATACCATAAAACGTAACCCCTAAACCAATATAAAAATAGGCATTGAAATTATTTACAGTTCCATAATACATAAGTGCAATTGCCGGAATTGCAAAAATTACAAAGAAATAATCATTTTTTTCCAAAGGCGGATCATTACTATGATCATGATGATCTTTGTGCAGTGACCAAAGAAATCCATGCATAACATATTTGTGAATAAGCCAGGTAAAGCCTTCCATCAGGAAAAAAGTAATTAATATTATGAGAAAATTCACGAAACCTCTCTTTTTTGATTGAACAATACTTCTAAAACATCTTTCCTGTAATCAAAGATATATTCTAGTTTCTTTTTTACAAAAAGCCGATGCGCTATTTTTCCGACGAATCCTAAAGGCAGTTCATAATCAACAATATCTCTTACAAGAACACCTTTCTCATTTTCTATGAACTCATGGTAATGATGCCATAATTTGTAAGGACCTTTCACCTGAAAATCGACAAAGCTTTTCTTATAATCGATGTGAATAATTTCTGTCTGCCAATGCATCTGAATGTTGAATATCGGAGTTATAGAGTAGTCAATAATCATTCCTTCAAAAATGTCGTCATTGTCAAGTTGTGTAAGAACCGTGAACTTCATGTCCTCTGGAGTAATTACGGATAAATTGTTTGCTGAGGAAAAAAACTCCCAAGCTTTGTCAATATTGCAATTTAACTGTTGTTCTCGGATAATCTGGTAAGTCATTTGTTGTTAAAATTTTCTTTCATTTGTTATTAATCCACTTAATGTTTTGGAATAAGCAATTTTAATTCCATTGCTAAATTGATAATTTATATTCCACATAACATCCCATCATTATAGAAATTTTTCTACTGTTAGAAATTCTGATTCTTTGATTAATAATATTATTAGCTGACGTTTTTTTAATCTTATTGAATAACGAAACATAATATCTGTAAGCCAGATAAACTCCAAACCGGGAAGAACGGGGTAATTTTTTTATCCCTTCCAAAGCTTCCCGAAATTCGGATTCAATTTCTTTTTCAATGTTGGATTTCACCTCATTATCAAAATCACTGATATCAACATTCGGAAAATAAGTTCTGCCTAAAACAAAGTAATCATCTTTCATATCTCTTAAGAAATTAACTTTCTGGAAAGCAGAACCCAATGTCATTGCAAAAGGTTTTAGTCTCTCGAAAGCTTCCTTGTCGCCTTCCACAAAAATCTGCAGGCACATCAGGCCAACAACTTCGGCAGAGCCGAGAATATATTCTTTATAAAGATCAGAATCATAATCAATTTTATGAAGATCCATTTCCATACTCCTGAGAAATTGATCAATCAACTGAAAATCGATCTGATATTTGTGAACAGTTTCCTGAAATGATTGCAGAATAGGATTGAGAGAGATTTTTTCCTCCAGAGCCAAGGTTGTTTCCTGACGAAAACGGGAAAGCAGTTTTTGCTTATCAAACCCGTGGAAACTATCTACAATTTCGTCTGCCAAACGGACGTAGCCATAAATTGCATAGATTGGATTCCTTATTTTTGGTGATAAAGCTAAAATCCCTAGTGAGAAGCTTGTGCTGTATTGTTTCGTTGTCGTTTTACTTACTTTATAAGAAAGTTCATCAAATAATTTTTTCATATCAAATTGTTTTATTAGCTTCTGTTGCTGCAATTTTTCCAGATATTATAGATGGTGGGACACCCGGGCCAGGAACTGTTAACTGCCCTGTATAGAATAGATTTTTTATTTTTCTGTTTCTCAGAGACGGCTTCAATACAGCTGTCTGAGATAATGTATTTGCCAAGCCATAGGCATTACCTTCAAAAGCATTATAATCATTAACAAAATCATTGATGCAATAGCTTCTTTTGTAATCGATTTTTGAAACGAGATTGGACGTTTTTGTATGTTTTTCAATCCTTTTTATCATTTCGGAAAAATACTTTTCGCGCATTTCTTCAGAATCATTAATCCCGGTTGCAATAGGCATCAGTAAGAAAACATTTTCACAATTCTCCGGTGCTGTACTTTTATCTGTTTTGGAAGGACAGCAGACATAGAATAAAGGCTTGGAAGGCCATTTTTTGTCATTATAGATTTCCTTGGTGTGGAGATCAAGATCATTTTCAAAGAATAAAGTATGATGTTTCAGATTAGGAATTTTTCTATTAAATCCCATATAAAAAATCAAACACGAAGGAGCGAAGGTTTTCTTTTTCCAATACTTTTCATCATAATTTCTTTGATCTTCTGATAACAATTTTTGCTCTGTATGGTGATAATCCGATGAAGCAATAACAGAATCAAACTCTAGTTTTTTGCCATCAACAATGATTCCCACAGCTTTCTTATTCTCTGTTATAATCTTTTCAACATTTGAATTAAGATGAATATTAGCACCTTGTTCAGCAGCAATTTTTGCCATAGCTTCTATAACTTTAATAAAGCCGCCCATTGGATACCAGGTTCCCAATTTGTAGCCACCATAATTCATCAGACTGTATAGGGCTGGAATATCTTTCGGAGCTGCTCCAAGAAATATCACAGGAAACTCCATTAAAGTAATCAGTTTTGGATTGGAAAAATATTTTCTAACAAATTGATGAAAATTCGTTAACAAATCCAGTTTTAATACACTTTTTGCAATAGTAGGAGAGACAAACTCAAACCAGGAATGACAAGGTTTGCTGACAAAATCCTTCATACCTACTTCATATTTATATTGGGCATCTTTCATAAAATCATCCAGCTTTTTTCCTGCACCTTTCTCTGTATGGTCAAAAAGATTTCTCATTTCTTCATAATCCTGGGGAATTTCCATGGTGCCGTCAGAAAAAACCATTTCAAATTGTGGATTTAGCGGTATTAGATCATAAAAATCTTCTGTAGTTTTTCCAAAGTCTTTGAAAAAATCTTCAATAATATCCGGCATCCAATACCAACTTGGGCCCATATCAAAGCTATAGCCATGATGTGTTTGGAAATTTCTTGCACGTCCTCCCAAACTGCTGTTTTTTTCAAAAATGTGCACTTCATTGCCTGTTTTGGCACAATAAGCCGCAGCAGACAATCCGGAAAAACCAGAACCTATAATTGCTACTTTCTTTTTCATATCAGGTTATTTCCCAAAGGATAATCTTTTAAAACTGTTTCCAGTAGTTGTTGGTTGTGTATATTTCTACTGAATATAGAATTATGAAACTGATCCAGTTTATCAAGAATTTTAATCAATTCCATTTTTTCGGTGTAATTCAAATTACCGGTAACAATACTGGAAGCTGCCCGGATTTTATCCATTTGTTTTTCTAAGGCTTCAAGTCCGGATTTTGTTATGTTTAGGACCTTTGTTCTCTTATCTGTTTTAGAATCAGTTTGTTCTACCCAACCTTGCTTGATAAGCCTGTTGATAATAAGAATACCGGCAGACTTGTCGTGAATATTTTTTTTTATCAGTTCCATTTTGGTCATGGATCCAAAAGCTTTCAGATTAATCAGGTAGATAAATTCTTCCTGAGTATTAAAACCAGATCCTGCAATTGCTGACTTAGAATATGTTTTGGCATAACGGTTCATATGAACCAATAAGGTGCTAATAACACTTTCAGGTGATCTTCCGTTTTCCTTTCCTTCCCAATCTGGTTCATCATTAACTGATTTTCTTCTTATAACTTCCTTATCATAGATCCAGCTTTTGAATCCAGTGATGTCATCAGAATAGGATTTTTTCGTGTTTTCAGAATCAAACTCCTCCAAAAGTTTTATGACGTCTTTTATAGTTTTGAAATTCATTAAATCAATTTTAGTATACAAATATACTTATTTATATAAATTTAGTATAATAATACACATCAATAATGAGACCAAATATCAAAATCAAACAATTGTTTTAAAATTTCTTAAATGATAATTCTATATTCTTAAAAAATTATTAAAAATTCTAAAGTTTTAAAAATTTTATAATTTGTGGAACTGTAGTTGTGATAATTATAAAAATTTAAAATAAAAGGTTATGAAAACGGAATTTAAAATTAAAAGCTTAATGTTTGGATTATCGTTAATTGCAGCAAACTATTTAACCGCGCAGACTAATCCAACAACCAATGATACAATCAATAATAATCAGACAACCCAAACGCAAACAGCCGGAACAACTAACCCAGAAATTGAAGCATTAAAACAAAAAATTGCTGCAAAGCCAGACGATACACAAGCTCTAGTAGGTTTGGCAACGGCTTATCAAAATGCCAATGACTGGACATCAGCCATCGCAACGTGGAATAAAATTACAACAGTAATTCCGGATTGGGCGCCAGCTTATTATAGTATTGGATATGCCAACCAATCTGCGAAAAACAATGAAGCTGCTAAAGCCGCTTATGAGCAATACATTAGCAAGGTAAAGCCCGAAGAGGTTGAAGCGAATAAACAGAATCTGGCTTATGCATATTTTTTCATAGCATTCTTGGATAAGGATACTGATAAAGAAAAAGCCAAACAATATATTGCTAAATCTTTACAATATGACAGCACCAATCAGGATGCGCTTAATCTAAGCAAAAGCTTGATGAACTAGAATCAAATTTTTCAATAAATAAAAAGACGCTTATAATTTAAGCGTCTTTTGCGTTTTATATATTTTCACTAGAATCTATATCATTTTTTTCAGGATCTTTATCTTTTGATTTCTTTTTGTAAAAATAATAAGCAATTCCTCCAATTAAAAACATCGGCCAAAAGGGCAGAAGAAACAACAAAATATCTCCAATCACTTCCCAGCCAGAAGAAATCGCATCTGCAGATTTTGCACCAAAGCTTTTGGTTTGTTGCGATTCATTTGGTTGCAGGTGATTATCATATAAAGTAATATCAAGATTACAAAGCTTGTTCGCATTATAAGAATCGCCTTTAACTTCCAGGTTTTTGTTATGAAGTTTTCCCAACACCGAAAGATCTTCTACAAGATAATCAAACTTGTCATAAGGAACTTTTGTAGTTAAATATAAAGTCTGAAGCTCATCATTACTGACTAAATTTTCCGTATTGATAACACCATCATATTTTCTGATGATATCTCTTACCGATTGTTTTGCTATAGAAATGTCATCCACATTCAGCTCAACAGAACCATTTTTCACCATTGCACTAGCAACAGGTTCTTTTTTCACAGGCTCTTTATAAATAACTTTGGTAATGGTTTTCGGTTTCGGAATTTCTTTTTTAATTTGATTTTTGATTGAATCAATTGTTGTGGCTACTTTTTTGTCTTCGATATCTTTTTTGAATTTCTCGACATTGTCCGCAATAGAATCTATTTTCTCTTTGCTCTTATCAAAAACTTTCTCGATTTCTTCTTTATTTTTAATCAGATCTTTAGCTTTCAGATTTACCGAATCCAAAACGGAATTTGTATCAAGATTATTTACAGTTTCAGAAGCTTTATCAATTAAAGAATCTGCGTTGGCAATTGTATTATTAGCTTCTTGTAAATCTGCTTTTTTACACATCGTGAGTGTGCTCAAAATAACGGCGGTCAATATTATTTTTTTCATTGGGATAATTTTATGATGTAAAGCTATCCCGAAACGAAAAGAATGATTTGTAAATGAATCCGAAACTTTTTGTAATATTTTAACTAAATGAAAACCAAGCATTTAAATTTATTTTACAAGTAATTTACAAAACAAAAAGCATCCGAATATTGGATGCTTTGTAATTATATTAATTGAGTTTTATTAATTAAAAACGCTTAAACTCACTGATAAAATGCAGTTTCACATTCGGAAACTTTTCCTGCGTCATATGGATTGTGAAAGACGAATCGGCTAAGAAAACCAATTGGTCATATTTGTCTCTTGCTAAGAAACGCTGCTTCAATCTCGCAAATTCTTTGAATTCTTCAGACTTTTCATCCGCTTCCACCCAACACGCTTTGTGGATGCTGATAGGTTCGTAAGAACATTTCGCACCATATTCGTGTTCCAGACGGTATTGGATAACCTCGTACTGAAGCGCACCAACTGTTCCGATGATTTTTCTGTTGTTCATTTCCAGCGTAAAGAGCTGCGCAACACCTTCATCCATCAACTGGTCAACACCTTTTGCTAATTGTTTCGCTTTCAACGGGTCATTGTTATTGATGTAACGGAAATGCTCCGGAGAGAAACTTGGGATTCCTTTGAAATTCAGTTTTTCACCGGCTGTCAGCGTATCACCAATCCGGAAACTTCCCGTATCATGAAGACCGACAATATCGCCAGGGAAACTCTCGTCAACCACTTCTTTTTTGTCTGCAAAGAAAGCGTTAGGAGAGGAGAACTTCATTTTTTTACCTTCTCTCACCAACAGATAATTTTCATTTCTTTTAAACGTTCCCGACACGATTTTTACAAACGCCAGACGGTCTCTGTGTTTCGGGTCCATATTCGCGTGGATTTTGAACACAAACCCTGTAAAATTCTGTTCTTCTGGCTTTACCAATCTCGTTTCACTTTCTTTCGGCTGTGGCATTGGTGCAATATCAATGAAAGCATTCAATAACTCGCGGACACCAAAATTATTAAGAGCAGAACCAAAGAAAACAGGCTGCAAATCACCATTCATATAATCCTCACGATTAAACTCAGGATAAACAGACTGGATCAGATCCAATTCTTCACGCAGCGTTGTCGCCGCTTTTACACCAACCAGTTCATCAATCTGAGGATCATTGATATCATCAATTTTCAGAGATTCTCCAACTTTCTGTTTCTTCTCTTCCAAGAACAGCTGAATGTTATTTTCCCAAATATTATAAATCCCCTGGAAGTCGCTTCCCATACCGATCGGCAGAGAAAGCGGGCAAACCGTCAATCCTAATTTCTGTTCTACTTCATCCAGCAAATCAAAAGCATCTTTACCTTCACGGTCAAGCTTGTTGATGAAAACAATCATCGGAATGTTTCTCATTCTGCAAACCTGAACCAGTTTTTCCGTCTGTTCCTCAACTCCTTTTGCAACGTCAATTACCACAATTACAGAGTCAACCGCAGTCAAAGTTCGGTAAGTATCTTCCGCAAAATCCTTGTGTCCGGGCGTATCCAGAATATTGATTTTGTGGTCTCTGTATTCAAAAGCCAATACCGATGTCGCCACCGAAATCCCTCTCTGACGCTCGATTTCCATAAAGTCGGATGTTGCACCTTTCTTGATTTTATTGGATTTTACAGCACCGGCTTCCTGAATTGCTCCTCCAAAAAGCAGGAGTTTTTCCGTCAACGTGGTTTTTCCCGCATCGGGGTGGGAGATGATTCCGAAAGTTTTTCGTTTGCTGATTTCTTGTTCTAAAGACATAATAAAATTTGAGACTGCAAAAATCGTGATTTTTATCGGATTTTGAAAATCGAGTTTTACTCAAAGAAAATCTTTGAATATTAATTTAAGAGTCTCGCAGATTATTCAGATTTAGCAGATTGAAAAATCATTAAAATAAATCAGTTCAATTTGCTAAATCTGCGAGAAGAGTTTTTATGTATTATTTAAGGAGCTTAATCCCGCTTGTAGTTTATACTGAGCCTGTCGAAGTGCTGTATGTTTTTTGTCTCAGAAGTTTTGTCATCGAAAACAAATTTCAAATTAAGACAAAAAAGGATGCCGCTGCAAAACGAAGTTTCGACGATTCAAATTATAAATAAAATACTCAGAGTCAATCGGGGCTAGGGATTTTGTTTTCAAATCAACAGTGATGAATAAATAGAATTTAGTCTAAACAGATTGCAGAAACCAAAACTCAACTGTGTTTTGTTCTAAACAGACTGCAGAAATCAGATGGTTGTCAGTCCGAGGCTCTCGAAGACTTCAGATAATAAGCCAAAGCTAAACCAATTAACACAATCCCGATACTGAAAGGAAAAATATAAGGCAATCCAAATACATCAGCGACACCGCCAATCAATGGACCTGTAACTCCCAGAGAAATATCAATGAACAAACCGTAACCTGCCAAAGCTGAACCCTGATTGGACGAAGGAACGGTTTTCATTGCCATTACGCCCAAAGCCGGGAATATCAATGAAAACCCCAAACCCGTAATTCCTGCACCAATCAATGCGAAATACGGATGATAAGACAATGTAATAATGGTTAAACCTAAGCCTTCCACAGCAAGACTTACAATCGCAACGTTGATTCCACCAAATCGGTTAATCGCATTACTGAAAACCAATCTGCCGGTAACAAACAAAACCCCAAAAACCGACAAACACATCGCACCATTTTGCCAATGGTAATAATCGTAATAAAGTGTAATAAAAGTCGAAATGGTTGCAAATCCTAGTCCGCCAAAAGCCAGGCAAAGCCCAAAAGGCGCTACTTTTCCCAGAACATTCCAGAAAGATTTTTGTTCTTCTTCAGAATGTTTTCCCGTCCGGTTTTCTTTCGATTTTGCTATGAAAAATCCGATTAATCCTAGCAATATAATTAGAATTCCTAAACCGTAAAAATTGAAATGTTTTACAATCGTAACACCCAAGGATGCGCCAATTGCCAAAGCGCCGTAACACGCCACACCATTATAAGAAATAATCTTTGGTGTATGTTTTTCACCTAAAGTCATAATTGCCCAGTTAATCGGACTTGCCCCAATCATTCCTTCTGCACAGCCCGTAAAAAATCGGGTAATAATCAGAAATAATAGGCTGACAATAGGTGATAATCTGAAATAATACGCCATTACCAATACCAAACCTGTAAAGGAAAAACTGATCATACTTGCCAAAACGGCAGGCTTTGGGCCTTTGCTGTCAATGATTTTTCCTGAGTAAGCTCTCATCAGAAAGGTCATCACATATTGTAAACTAATCACAATCCCTGCAACCAACATACTGAAACCAAGACCTTTGTTGATAAAAATCGGTAAAACAGATAATGATAATCCAATGATAAAATAGCCTATAAAAGTGAAAAATACATAGGAAATAACGGAATATGAGAAATTCTTGCTTTGTCCGATCGTTGCATCCATAACATTAAAATCAAAGGTGCAAAGTTACTTCGGAAAAATGAGTTAAAATAATTTTGGGTTATGAATTAAAAAGATAATTTTAAAGCCTTCGCACGTTATAAATTCTTCCAAAATCAGTAACTTTCCGCTTTCAAATGAGAAAAATGGAACAATACAGAATAGAAAGCGATTTGCTTGGGGAATTGGAAGTTCCCGCAAATGCCTATTATGGAGTGCAAACGCAGCGTGCTATTAATAATTTCAATATTTCAGGTCAGAGATTATTCTCTTATCCGGAGTTCATCAACGCTTTGGCTTATATCAAAAAAGGAGCGGCAAAAACCAATTATGAATTAGGCCTTCTTGAAGAAAATCTTTATCAAAATATTATCAAAGCATGCGACAAAGTTATTTCAGGAAAATATAACCAGGAATTCCCGATTGATATGATACAAGGCGGCGCCGGGACTTCCGTGAATATGAATGCCAACGAAGTTATTGCTAATATTACTCTGGAACTTTTGGGCCATCAAAAAGGAGAATATCAGTATTGTTCACCCAATGATCACATTAATCTCTCCCAATCCACCAATGATGTCTATCCAAGTGCGATAAAGATTGCGCTTTATAATATGAACAAAGTTTTAGTTGAAAAACTGAAATTAATTATTGAAGCTTTTCGCCAAAAAGGGATTGCGTTTCAGGATGTTATCAAAATGGGAAGAACTCAGCTTCAGGATGCAGTTCCAATGACAATGGGGCAGGAATTCGAAGCCTTTGCAGCAACTTTGGAAGAAGATATCGAAAAATTAAATAATAATGCGCTTCTCTTTGTAGAAGTCAATATGGGCGCAACAGCCATTGGAACTGGCTTAAATGCTCCAAAAGGTTATGCTAAAAGATGCGCAGAGAATCTGGCAGAAATCACCGGAATCCCTATTGTTTCCGCACCGGATCTTGTAGAAGCTACACCAGATACTGGCGCTTACGTCATCTATTCGTCGGCTATGAAAAGAATGGCTGTAAAGTTGTCCAAAATCTGTAATGACCTGAGATTACTTTCATCCGGTCCGCGAGCAGGATTGTACGAAATCAATCTTCCACCGATGCAGCCTGGTTCTTCAATTATGCCGGGAAAAGTCAATCCTGTGATTCCGGAAGTTGTCAATCAGGTTTGTTATAAAGTGATTGGAAACGATTTGACAGTGACATTTGCAGCAGAAGCTGGACAATTGCAGCTTAATGTGATGGAACCTGTACTTTGTCACGCTATTATGGAGAACATCCATTTTCTATGTAATGCGTTGGATACGCTTCGGGAAAAATGTGTTTCAGGAATTACGGCTAACAAAGAAGTTTGCCTTAATATGGTGAAGCACAGCATAGGAATTGTAACAGCCCTGAATCCGTATATCGGTTATAAAAATTCAACAAAAATCGCCAAGGAAGCTTTGGAAACCGGGAAAAGTGTTTATAATCTTGTGATAGAACACCAATTGCTATCACAGGAGAAGTTAGACGAAATTCTTGATCCGAAAAACATGCTGAATCCACACAATAAATTTACAGTTTAATGAACAAGTTTCAAAAGTTAATAAAGTCCATTCAATATATTATAAAGCAACCAAGTGTTGTTAATCTGATTCTTGATCAAAATGATGTCAGAAAACTGGAATTTCAAAAAAAACATCCTCAATTATTAAGTTTGCCGGAAGTTTCTCTGGACGAAATTACTAATGGTAATTTTGAATCCAATGTTGATTTGTTTATTCTTGACGGCGGTTCTCTTCCAACAGATTTAGCTTTATTGAAGACTCTTGCGAAAGGGAAAAGTTCATATTTCGAAATCGGGACCTGGCGAGGAGAAAGCATTTGGAACATCGCTAAAGAAATAGATGACTGCACAACCCTGAATCTTTCCCAAGCTGAAATGCTAGCAATGGGTTGGAACAAAAAATATGCGGAATTACATGGTGTTTTATCAAAGAATAATTCAAAAATCCTGCATTTGGAAGGCAATACAAAAACCTTTGATTTTGCCGGACTTGGTAAAAAATATGATCTGATCTTCATTGACGGAGATCATTCTTACGAGATGGTAAGCAGGTTTTCAAACATCTCGTTCACGATAATTCGGTTGTGGTCTGGCACGACTACGCTTACAACCCGGAGAAAATTCGTTACGAAGTCTTCAAAGCTATTTTGGACGGGACACCAAAAGAATTTCATAAAAATCTTTACCATCCACAAAATACAATGTGTGCCGTTTTCACAAAAGAAAATTTTAAAACGTCCACTTTTGAAAGCCCTAAAACTCCAAAATTTTTGTTTGAAGTTAATCTAAAATCCAATAAATTTTAAGTGAAATTCCTAATCATCATTCCTGCCCACAACGAAGAGAATAATATTTCCCAATGCTTGAAATCCATTAAAAATCAGATTTTTAAAGATTTCGTTTGTGTTATTGTGAATGATGGTTCCATCGATAGAACTTCTGAAATCATTAATAATTTCAAAGTTCAAGATTCAAGATTCAAGGTTTTGGATTTAGAAAAATCCGAACATTCTCCTGGTGCAAAAATTGTGAGAACTTTTAATAAAGGTTTAGAATCTCTTGATTGGAAAGGCTTTGATGTGATTTGTAAATATGATGCAGACATTGTTTTTCCTCGTAATTATTTAGAGAGAATCAACCAGGTTTTCGAAACCAATCCAAAAGCCGGAATTGTTTCCGGTTTGGTTTACATTAAGAAGCATAAGCAAAATCCTGAAATCAAAAATCTAAGAAATCCAAACGAAAATTGGTTGGATTTCAGCAACAAAAATCACGAGTGGATTTTTGAAGATTTATCTTCCAGAAACCATGTTCGCGGACCTGTAAAAGCTTACAGAAAAGAATGTTTTGAAGATATGAACGGTTTGCGAACAGTTCTCGGCTGGGATAATCTGGATATTTTATTAGCAAAAAAACACGGTTGGGACATTGTCACTATTAAAGACATTTGGGTAAAACATTTGCGCCCGACAGCTTACAAATACAAATCGCAAAAAGCCGAAAAATTGGGTCAATATTTTTATAACATTGGTCTGAGTTTGCCTCTGGCTATGATTTCTTCTGCAAAATCCAGTTTTAAAAATCATTCTGCAAAAGAATTTTTTATCACAATCAAATCTTTTCTGAAACAAAAAGACCAACGAAATCTAAGCCAAGAAGAAATCCAATTTATCCGAAATCTACGCTGGAAAGAATTTTTCAAAAATTTCGGTTTATGAAAAGAATCGCTTACGTAGAACTCGATACGCACGCAGAATTAGCCGCTAACTTCTATGAATTGACAAAAAATTCATCGGAACTTTCTGTTGATTTCTATTTCTCGGAAAAGATTTTTAAACTGTTGAACATTCACGGGAAAAATGTTTTCCTAACCGATTATTCCCAGCTTTTAGAGATTTTGGATAAGATAAAGTATGATTTAATTATTATTGGAACAGTTCATCGTCATTTCATTTTCTACAAAGCAATTGTGCAGAAATTCAACACGGCAATTCTTGTTCATAATCTGAATTTTACTAAAGCTTCAAAATGGGAATTATTCAAAAATATTTTCAAAAATGATTTTAAGTATCGTTTGAAATTATTTCTGAAAGAAGGACTCTTGGAAGCTCCAAAAGTCTATCAAAAATCAAAATATCTTTTGGGAATCGACGAATTGATTTCTCAGAAAAATAATCTGAAATTTTTACCGGTTTATTTTAATCAATTCGATTCCGAAAAATCAGATAAGGAAACAATCAGGATTGTAGTTCCTGGTACTGTTTCGCAAAGCAGGAGAGACTATAATACGTTTCTTTACAAGCTGAAAAACTTTGATAATACCGAAGTCCATTATGAAATTATTTTCCTTGGGAAAGCTTCCGGAAAAGAATTGGAAAAATTAAAGTCAATTATAGATAAACTCCCACAATTCATTAAAATACAGTTTTTTGAACATAAAATTCATCAGCAACAATTTGATGAATGGATGAGAAAATCAGATGTTTTATATTGCCCAATTCAAAATGAAACTGAATTTTTATCTGTCAAAGAAATCTACGGAAAAACTAAAATCAGCGGCAATATTGGAGACGCCATCAGATATGCAAAACCAGCGATTTTTCCCACAAGCTATGAAAGCGATTTAGAATTTATCATCCCGGAAAAAGAGGATTTACAAACTCAGCTTTCCGAAGTAAAAAATCAAAGATTCGACTTTAAACTATACTCAAGGGAAATTATTTCAAGAGAATTAATTCAATTAATAAAAAAACTTTAAGACTTTTCTTTTTTAAAACTCTTTCTCAAAACAATTTTCGACTTTCTCAAACCTTTTATTGAATTAAACCTGATTCTCTCATTATACAAAAACCAACCACCAACACAGCCGATAACACTACCGATTAAAATCTCCAACAATCTCATTTTTAAAAGGTAATCAGGATTAAGTGAAGTGGAGCTTCCGGTTTCAGCAAGCAGAATTCCCATTGGAGTCAGAAACATTACTGCTAATGCATAATGCCTCGTAATCAGCATTTCCACAATGATCTGAAGACAGATAATTGCAATGCAAATCCACAATGTATCATTAATGTAAGAAAATATAAACCACGCAATCACAAGGCCTATCAATGTACCAATAATCCTGTGAAGACCACGTTTCCAGATGTGATATTGGTTGACACCTTGTAAAACTGCCAAGCTGGAAACCGGAATCCAGTAAGGATAATCAAGTTTAAAAATCTGTCCAATCAAAACCGAAGCAAACATACAGATCCCGATAATTTGAGATTCTACAAGATTAACATACGGATTGATCTGGAGCGTAGTTACATTTTTACTAGGTTCTTTTTTGGATTTTAATAAAGTATAAATCAAGCAAATAAGACAAGCATTCAAAGTCCCGATGGTGAAAACGCCGATTTTCTGCGGAATAGCTTCCGGATTGCGGGGAAGTCCGATAGCCATAGAAGCCATCATAATAAAGAAAAAACTTCCCGGAGGTTTGAGATTGAAATACCGGACAATATAATAAGCTATTGCTGAAAAAATCCCAAAAGCTAAAGGTGCAATCCACATATTGAAACTAAAAACCAAACCGAAAATGTAAGAAATAATCATCCCGAAAGAACAGACAAACATCTTCATCATCATTTCAAAAATATCTTTTGTATTCGGGATGTAAAGAATTACCAAGCCTGCCAGACTTGCTGTTAATGAAGCCTTTACATTTCCGGAATAATATCCGAATGTCAAAGGAATCCCAACAGAAAGTCCCGCAAGAAACGGGATGTGCCAACTTCTGGGTGATGGTTTCAGTTCAAAAAATGATCCGATTTCTTTTTTTATATTGATTTTCAATGGATTGATTTTACTTTTAGAATTAGAAACAGCGATTTGAAAAACTATTTTTTGCCAGTGCAAAATTACCCATTAATCGTGGAAATTCAAATTCTAATGAAATGAGAAATTGCATAAAAATCGCTATTTTTGTTATCTTAAAATTTTGAGACTATAATGGATTATCTGAAAGGATTAAATGAAGCACAGTTTGAGGCAGTTACTACGTTACAAGGACCGTTGATGGTTTTGGCGGGCGCAGGTTCCGGCAAAACCAGAGTTCTGACGATGAGGATCGCGCATCTGATTACCAATGGTGTTGACCCTTTCAATATTCTGGCTTTGACCTTTACCAACAAAGCAGCAAAAGAGATGAAAGAACGTATCGCAAAAGTCGTTGGCGTCAGCGATGCGCGGTCACTCTGGATGGGTACATTTCACTCGGTTTTTGCACGTATTCTCAGAAGCGAGGCGCATTATCTCGGTTATCCTTCCAACTTTACGATTTATGATGCACAGGACGCTCTCAATGTTTTGAAGAAGGTGATAAAGGATATGAACGTTGATGCGGAAATTTATAAGCCAAAGAAAGTTTTGGCGAGAATTTCTCAATACAAAAATAATCTGATTACGGTTAACGCCTATTTCAACAACCCGGAATTGATGGAAGCTGATGAAAGAGCGAATATGAGATTGATTGGTGAAATTTACAGAAAATATGTCGAAGCCTGTTTCAAAAACGGCGCAATGGATTTCGATGATTTATTATTGAAAACCAATGAACTATTAACAAGATTCCCTGAAGTTTTAGCTAAATATCAAGACAGATTCCGATACATTCTGGTAGATGAGTATCAGGATACAAACCATTCTCAATATTTGATTGTCAAAGCTTTAGCTTCTAAATTCGAGAATATCTGTGTCGTTGGAGACGATGCACAGTCGATCTATTCATTTCGTGGTGCGAATATCTATAATATCCTGAATTTCAAGAAAGATTACCCCGATGCGGTAACCGTTTCTCTGGAACAGAATTACCGTTCTACCCAAAATATCGTAGATGCAGCCAATGTTGTGATTTCTAAAAATTTACAACAATTCAAGAAAAATGTTTTCAGCGAAAATGAAGTCGGGGAGAAAATAAAAGTCTACCGAAGTCTTTCCGATGCTGACGAAGCGAATTTTGTCTCAGCCAATATTTTTGAGTTGCATAACACACAACAGAGAAAATTCTCAGACTTTGCGATTCTTTACAGAACCAACTCGCAGACCAGAGCTTTTGAAGATGCGCTCAGAAAGAAGAATATTCCTTACAGAGTTTATGGCGGATTATCTTTCTATCAAAGAAAAGAAGTCAAGGATCTATTGGCTTACCTCAGGATTTTGGTTAATGAAAATGATTCCGAAGCCTTGTCAAGAATCATCAATTATCCGGCAAGAGGTATTGGAGAAACAACGCAAAATAAACTGATTGTTTTTGCAGATTCCCGCAATGTTCCGATAACTCAGGTTTTGGATAATCTTGGATTTTATGCACCACAATTGGGTTTAAATAATGGAATTATCACCAAACTCGGCGATTTTTGGGCGATGATAAAAGCGTTTCAGGTGATGTTGAAAACAGAAAATGTGTACGACGTTGCAATGGAAGTGGCGAAACGAAGCGGTTTGATTAAATTTTTAAAAGAAGATCAAACGCCGGAAGGTATTTCCAGAGTTGAAAATATCCAGGAATTACTGAACTCAATGCAGGGTTTTATCGAGGAACAAAGACAGATTGAAGATGGCGACCCAAGCTTGTCCAATTTCCTGGAAAATATTGCATTATCATCCGATACTCAGAACGATAAAGATGAGGGCGAAAAAGTGTCGCTGATGACCATTCACTTATCGAAAGGTTTGGAGTTTCCTGTAGTTTATCTTGTTGGACTCGAGGAAAATCTATTTCCAAGTTTTATGAGCTCATCCACGAGAGAAGAACTCGAAGAGGAAAGACGTTTGTTCTATGTCGCATTGACAAGAGCGGAAAAGCAGGCTTATTTCACTTATGCTGTTTCCCGTTTCCAATGGGGAAAAATTACAGATTCGGAACCGTCAAGATTTTTGAGCGAAGTGGATTCGAAATATATAGAATTCATCAACCCAATGTTGGAAGCAAGATTTGTGAACAATTCCGGAATCAATTCTAATATTTTTGATGAAAGGCCGTCTGAACCTAGATTTTTCAAAAAGAAAGAGGAGAAAAAAACGCTGGAGAGAAATATCAATAATCCACCACCAAAAAAGACTTTAAAACCTGTCGCCACGGCTAAGATTATTAATCCAAGCGGCTCATCTTCAGAAGATATAGAAGTAGGTGACAAAGTTCGCCACGACCGTTTTGGTATTGGAGAAGTGACTTTTCTGGACGGAACCGATCCTCAGAATATCAAAGCTAAAGTTATTTTCAGTAACGAAGGCGAGAAAAACCTTATTCTGAAATTTGCTAAATTGACCAAGATTTAAATGATATAATCTGATAGTATGGTGATTCGATAATCTGACAATGTTTTTTTAATTATCGAATTAACAAATGATCACATCAACCTATTGAAAATAATGATTCGAGCAAAAAATATACATAAATTCTATGGAACGCTGGAGGTTCTGAAAGGTGTCGATATCCATATCAAACCAAGCGAAGTTGTCTCTATTGTCGGAGAATCCGGAGCCGGAAAATCAACATTGCTCCAAATTCTGGGAACGTTGGACAAACCTTCTGACATTGGTAATTACGGCACAGAAATCTCATTAGACGGGAATTCCTTTCTAAATATGAAGGATAGGGAATTGTCAAAATTTCGTAATAAAAATATTGGATTTGTTTTTCAGAACCATCAACTTTTACCAGAATTCACAGCACTTGAAAATGTTTTGTTGCCGACAAAAATCGGAGGAATTGCGGAAAGAGAAGTGATCGAAAAAGCACATTCACTTTTCGAAGACCTTAATATTGCGCACAGGCTGCATCACAAACCTTCTGAACTTTCCGGTGGTGAATCTCAAAGAGTTGCCGTTGCAAGAGCCTTGATTAATTCTCCAAAAATCATTTATGCCGACGAACCAACCGGAAATCTGGATTCCAAAAATGCTGATGCCCTTCACCAGTTATTTTTTGATTTGAGAGATAAATATCAGCAGACTTTTGTGATTGTCACACACAATCCGGTTTTAGCTGAAAGCACCGACAGAAAGTTGGTAATGAAAGACGGACAGATCATTAATAATTTATAATTAATAACTCAAATTGAGCATCAAATCCCTTGCGGAAGACGACCGCCCAAGAGAAAAATTCCTTTTGAAAGGCAAAGCAGCAGTTTCGGATTCGGAACTGCTGGCAATTATCATGGGAAGCGGAAATCGTGAAGAATCTGCCGTGGAATTAGCAAGAAGAATTTTGAAATCGGTGGAAAATAATTGGCACAGATTAAGTCAGTTATCAATCAAAGATTTGATGAAATTCAAAGGCGTTGGAGAGGCAAAAGCCATTTCTATTGCAACAGCTCTGGAAATCGGGAACAGAAAATCCCAGCAGGAAGTTCTTGAAAGACAACAAATCAGTAGTAGTAAAGACATCTTCGAGATTTTACAGCCACATCTTTCAGATCTACCAACAGAAGAATTCTGGGCAGTCTTTCTTAATCATCAAAATAAAATTCTATATAAAACCTGCCTTTTTCGAGGTGGAATTGCAAGTTCCGTAGCGGATGTCAGAGTAATTTTCAAAACGGCTTTGGAACACTTTTCTACCAGAATTGTTATAGCTCACAATCATCCGGCAGGAAGTCTGAAACCCAGTCAGCAAGATATTGCAACCACCAATAAAATAAAGGATGCCGGAAAATTATTGGAAATAGAGCTTCTTGACCACATCATTATTGCTCAAAATAAATTTTATAGCTTCAAAGAAGAAGGGATTTTATGATTAAACGACTATCTTATCAAGAAATTGATTTTGAAAAATATAATCAATGCGTAGAAAATTCTTTCCAGAAAAATTTCTATTGCAATAAAGAAACGCTTGATTTTTTATGTAAAAATTGGGAACTCCTGGTTTATAATGATTATGAAGCTGTGATGCCGATTCCTTTTGTTGAAAAGGCTTTTTTCAAAATCGTAATAATGCCTCTGTTTTGCCAGCAATTAGGAATCTTTGGAAATTCTAACAGGGAAATCAATCAAATTTTTCTTGAGTATTTTAAAAAGCATTATAATATTCTGAATTACGCTTTTAATTTTAATAATGAATTCAAAACAGAATTATTAACGAAAAAAAATTTTGTTATACCTGTTCAGGAATACGCTTTTCTCAGAAGAAAAAAGTATTTCAAAGGAAGAAAGTCAACTGTTAAAACTGCGCAATACTTAGAATTTAAAGAGGTTTTCACCCACGAGCATATTTTGGATTTTATTAAAAATAATTTCAAAGGCTTAGAAAAACAAAGTGATCAGGATTTTTTCTTGGAATATCTTTTCTTTCTTGAAAAATCAAATAAACTAAAAATGTTCGGAAGTTATTTTGAAAATCACTTGACAAATATCACAATACTAACAGATGATTCGGATTCGTACTCGCTTTTGGGATTGATAAATAATGAGGAGCTCAAAAATCATAATGGCGCTTCTTTTTTGATTGACAGGATTTTACAACAGAATATAGAATCCAAAGCTTTTAATTTTATGGGCGGAAGCATCCGTGGAATTGAAGTCTTTTTCAAGAGTTTTGGTTCAGATTTGCAGGAATATCAAGTGATTCAGAATTCTAAAAAAGATATCATCCTTAATTGTCTAAAAATTTCTTAATTTTGCAATCCGATTTCAAATATGTTTGACTCAGATTATTTACCTTATGCTGTTGCAGTTATCATCGCATTACCTTTTCTGGTTTTTGCGAAACAATTCGTGAACAGTTTTGTCAGGCTTAAAAAACAGGAAATAAATTTCCTGGCAAGCAAGTCTAATAATGAAATCAAACTTCAGGCTTTGGAAAGAATGACATTATTTTTGGAACGTCTGAAACCTTCCAATCTTGTGATGAAATTTGATAGAGATCTTCAGCCGCACGAGTTTGTTTTCCTTACAGAAAAAAATATCAGCGAAGAGTTCGAATATAATTCTTCGCAACAATTATACATTTCGAAATCTTCCTGGCAGGATATTCTTACAAGCAAGAACAACGTCATCCAGCTTCTGAGAAAAACCTACGAAGAACTGAACGAAAACTCAAAACTGGAAGATTTCAAAACTGTTTTTCTGATGAGTTACGTCAATTCCGAAGATTATATCTCGGACACTATAGAAAATCTTAGAAAAGAACTTAACAAAATAATATAAAATAAACATGATTCCTAATTTTAAAGCACATCCTTGGCACGGGATCTCTGCAGGAGAAAAAGCGCCTGAGGTGGTAAACGTTTTTGTAGAGATTGTTCCTACAGATACTATAAAGTATGAAGTAGATAAGGAAACCGGATATCTTAAAGTAGACCGTCCTCAGAAATTTTCCAACATCATTCCTGCTTTATACGGATTCATCCCGAGAACATATTGCGAAGAGGAAGTTAAAAATCTGGCTGTGGCAACAGGCGCAACAGACGTAACAGAAGGCGATCACGATCCTTTGGATATCTGTGTTCTCAGCTCGCACAACATCACCTCCGGTAATATTTTGATGGAAGCTATTCCAATCGGCGGTTTCCAGATGATCGACAAAGGAGAAGCAGATGATAAGATCATTGCCGTATTGGTGGAAGATCAGGTTTACGGACACATCAGAGATATTTCGGAATTACCTAAAGCAGAGGTCAATCGTTTGCTTCACTATTTCCTGAGCTATAAAAACCTGCCAACTGAACCTGCAAAAGTTAAAATCGATTTGGTTTATGGGGCAGAGCACGCTAAAAAAGTGATTTTGGCTTCACAAAAAGATTACACGGACAATTACGCGAAGTAAAATATCCCAATCAAAAAAAAATGTCATCTCAAAAAGGTGGCATTTTTTTTTAGGTGCTTTTTTTCAACTGTAGTTTATCCTGAGCGAAGATGAAGAGTTCCCGTTTTTCCTTTTCAGGAAAAGAGCTCTAGTTAGACCGGGGTGTGTTTCGCAAAGATTAAAAATTGGTCAGAAAAATTTGAATCGATCAGAGAAGTTTGCCGGTAAGGAACAATCCTGCAACAGAAAAATAAATAATCAATCCCGTAACGTCCACTAATGTTGCCACAAAAGGAGCAGAAGAAGTCGCGGGATCGAGTTTTAGTTTTTTAAGAACAAAAGGAACCATTGATCCGGAAATTGTTCCCCAAAGAACGATCAGCATCAAAGAAAAAGCAATGCTCAGTCCTACAAAAACCCAATGTTCACCATAATTGAAAAGCCCGGTTTGCTGCCAAAGCGCAATCCTAAAAAATCCAATAATTCCTAAAATACTTCCAAGAAAAATTCCGGTAAATATTTCTTTTCTGATAACATACCACCAGTCTTTCAGACCGATTTCCTGTAATGCCATTGCACGGATAATCAAAGTGGCAGCTTGTGAACCTGTATTTCCTCCGCTGGAAATAATCAAAGGAACAAACAGTGCCAATACAACAGCTTTTTGTATTTCGTCCTCAAAATAGCCCATAGCAGAAGCCGTCAGCATTTCGGAAAAGAAAAGAACGACTAACCAGAATCCTCTTTTTTTCACCATCTCGAAAACTGAGGTTTGGGTGTAAGGAAGATCCAGCGCATCCAAACCTCCAAACTTTTGAATGTCTTCTGTATTTTGAGATTCGATTTGATCCAAAATATCATCAATAGTTACAATTCCAACCAAAACGCCATTTTCAGTAATGATCGGTAATGCACTTCGGTCATATTTCTCAAAATAAGGAACTGCATTTTCTTTGGAAGTTGTTGTCTTGATTGCAACAAAATGATCGTCACACAATTCGGAGATCAATTGTTCTTCATCTGCCAATAGGAGAGAACCTATTGTGATATCGTCTATCAATCGGTTTCTTTCGTCAACTACATAAAGAAAATTGAGTGTTTCCACTTTCTTACCAACTTTCTTAATCTGCTGAAAACATCTTTTAACTGTCCATTCTTTCCGGATCTGGACATAATAAGGTGTCATCAGACGGGCAATAGAATCCGCTTCATAACCAAGGAGTTTCAAAGCAACTCTACGTTCTTGCGGGTTAAGCAGATTGATTGAATACTTGATTAATTCATCCGGAAAATCCTCGAAAAGCTGAGTTCTGTCATCGGGTGACATTTCGTTCAGGATGTCAGAAACTTCGTGGCTTGCAATACTTCTGATGGTATCTTCTTGGAAATCAGGATCGAGATGAGAAAACACTTCCGCCTTTTCAGATTTCGGAAGTTTTAAAAACTGCAGAATACGTTCTTCCACCGGCAATTTGCTAAGTGATTCTGCAACGTCAGCAGGATTCAATATAATTTCTTGATTCTCGATTTTTTAAAAATTTAGCTTTGCAAAAATATTAAAATCTGAATAATTATCGAGAATAACAGGCATTAAAATTACTTAATAATTAAGTTGCATCATTATTCACAACCTGACGGTTTCTGAGCTCTTTACTGATTTTCCTAATGGCACCCTTTGTCCCGATAATTACAGAATTTTCTGCGGATCCCAGCAATCTGCCGTTACCTTTGTAAGTATCATAAGCCGTTTCCATTACAAAAATGCCTTCAGAATTATAAAGCTTCATACTCACAATTACCTGGTTAGAAAAGACATATTTTCCGAAACCAACTTTGAAATATTTCACTTTCGGAATCACTGCAAGATCTGCATTATTGTTTCTGCAGATTTCTTTAACAGTACCTGCATCAACATTATCGAAAGAAATTGGTGTATCAATTTTGAGATATTTAAGGTTTCCCAGAGATTTCATCTGGTCAGAAGTGGCTGTATAAAAAGCAGTATATGTTGGCTCTTTGATCTCTGAGATGTCCGGAAAAATCTCGGGATTGAAATATAGCACTGTTTTTACTTTCGGGATTTTGGCATTCTTATTAAAATAAATCAGGCTATCTCCCAAATTTGCGCAAGAAACAAGGATATTTAATAAAAGGAAATTAAAATAGAAAGGGTATAGTGTTTTTTTCATTATCGCATACAAAATTACGACCAATATTTGACATAATAAATATTTTTTTCTGCCTAAAAATAGGCAGTTAAAAATAGTATTAGTTATTAGTTTTAATCTTTTTTAATAATCTTGAACGTTTCTGAATCGTTTGCCGTAAATGTTTTAAGAATGTAAATTCCTGAGTTTAATTTCTCAATATTAATTTGTGTTTCTTTTTTATTTACGGTTTTTTCCAGGATTTTTCTTCCGGACATATCAAATATTTCTATCTTCCGCACTTCTTTTGGAGACTTAAGATACAATATATCTTTAGCAGGATTAGGAAATATGAGCACCTTCTCACTATTTATGTTGTCGACTGCTAAAGTTGAGCAATCTGACACTACATTGATATATCCTGTTTTTGTCATGGTATCTGTTCCGTTATAATTCGCTACTACCAGCTTAACCTGATACAGTCCCGGTGTATTGTAGGTAACATTAACCGTTTTTGTTGTTGCTGTAGCAGGAGATCCTCCGGAAAAAGTCCAGTTCCAACCTGTTGGTTTATTTGTAGAGGTATCGGTAAAAACTACAGTTTGTCCTACGCATATGTTAGTCTTATCTGCCACAAAGTTTGCGACAGGAGGATTAATTGGGCAAACATCCTCAGTTTTGTCTTTTGCAAAACCATCTCCATTTCCTCCAAAATAAGCATAGAAATGATAAGGCGTAGGACAATTACTATTTTCGATAGTTTCCGTTGCAAATCCGTCGCCACTTCCCCCGAAATATGCATATTGATGAAACGGGGTAGAGCAGGTAGCATTTTCTAAGGTCTCTGTTGCAAATCCATCTCCATTTCCGCCAAAATAAGCATATTGGTGAAAAGGGGTAGAGCAGATTGCATTGGTTATAGTTTCTGTTGCAAATCCATCTGCATTTCCGCCACGGTAAGGATAAACTTCTTCTCCTTGGGCTTTGAGATGAGAATTCAGGAGAAAGATGAGACAGAAAACCGATAATTGGGTTAGGTATGTTTTCATCTTCTAATTTGATTTAATTGTTATTTTAAAAATTGGGTAGAAAGTTATCTTTCTTTTCAAATTAGAAATGATTATCTCACACCACGTCCACCATATCCTGCGTTCCTGGTTGCTAGAGCAGCACCGGATGCCCTATCAGAAATCCTTAAAAATGAACTGTTGTTTCCGTTAAAATTTGCTGCACCCAAAAAGTCTCCCCCTCTTAAGTAAACGCCTGTGTTATCCGGCCAGGAGGCCTGGTTAGCGTCTCCATCCGTTGCAGTAGTTGTTGATAATTCTCCATCTCCAACCAATCCTGTATAAGTATTACCTGTAGCTTTTGTAGTGACTGCAAATTCATAAGTATTACCACTCATTTCCATAGCGCCGTAATACGCCGCTGCTGCGGTTGCTCTTCCTGAAGAATTGGTTGCAGAAAAACCGACTTTAACAGTTCTCCCGGCGCCAACATTTGTCCATCCACTTGACGCATAATAATTAGCTCTGCCATTGGCAACAGTGTTGAATCCTTCGCTTGCAGTATAAGCGTTGGTAATACCTGTGGAAGAAGCAATATTTATTTCTGTTGTTCCCCAGGCATATTCTCCGGCAACAGGAGATAATGGACCTCTGCATATTTTTTCGAATTCCAGTTCCGTCATTGGTCTTAGTGCAGACCAGTCCAAAAATGCAGCAGTATCAGACCAGGAAAGTTGATTCATTGCAACATTCTGCCCATCATTCACATCATTATAATCTCCTGTGGTCACATCACAACCATACAATGCCGGTATAGATGCATTATTACCTGGAACCTGTATCTTGATACCATTTCCATAAGCATTGCTGAATGCAAAAGTTCCTGCAGCAGAATTTGGCGCAGCTACAGATCTTCTTGCCTGCTGGTTATAGGTAAGTGTGTTTAAAAATTCTGCATACTGCTCTTGAGTAATCTCATATTTCATGGAGTAAAAAGCATTATATCCTTTTGGAAAAGCTACCGGTGCACTGTCACCGCTTCCTAATGATGAGGTAGCGATTGAGCCGTTGCCAGTAATGGTATATTGTGTGTAAGTGGATGTAGACGTTCCGTCACCAACAGAAAATGATCCTGAAGGAATATTAACCATTTCAACACCGAACACTTTAAAATTATAATTTTCGTAGTTTGCTGCAGCTACGTTCATCTTAAGAGTTACAGAAGTTGAGGAGATATTACCACCACCTATTGCACTTCTGTAAACAAAAACGCCTTTGCCATCTGTAACAGCATCTATTTTAAGAGGAGAAGCAGTAGAATGATCAGAGGATGCAACACTTAGATTAGCATGCTTCCACAGCTTATCCGCACAATCCTGATACTTTACAAATACCCATACCGCGTCATAATTGGCAGGAGCAATATTCGTTCTCCAGCTATTATCCCATTGGATGTTAAAAGTAACGGTTCCTGCACTCGTATCAACACTTGTACCGGTGATTTTTAAATTATTTGCCTGAACATTAAAAGCAAATAATCCCATTGCAGCAATTGCAATTTTCTTGAAGTAGTTTTTTGAATTCATGATATAATTTTTTATTAATTATAATTCACAAATCTAACTTGGTACATATTGTAAAGAAATAAGGCAAATGACGTATTTTTAATTTTCATTGACAGAACAAACAAATTCCTTACTTTTGTTTCTATGACTTCTACAGACAAAAGATTATATCTCATCGATGCCTACGCCATGATTTTTCGTGGGTATTTTGCCTTCATCAAAAATCCAAGAATCTCTACAAAAGGTGTTAATACATCAGCTATTTTTGGTTTTACCAATTCTTTGATAGAATTGATTAAAAGAGATCGCCCGACACATTTGGCAGTAGTATTTGATGTGGGAAAAACCAATGTTCGTCACGAAGATTTTACAGAATATAAGGCCAACCGGCAGGATACACCAGAACCTATTCTGATTGCAGTTCCATATATCCATAGGATTCTGGAGGCAATGCACATTCCTATTTTGGGCGTTGAAGGTTATGAAGCGGATGATGTCATCGGAACTATTGCCTGCAAAGCGGAAAAGCAGGATTATAATGTTTTTATGGTAACACCGGATAAGGATTTTGCACAGTTGGTTACTGACAAGATCAAGATTTACAAACCCGGACTAAAAGGAGGGGATATTGAAATCCTTGGTGTTGAAGAAGTTAAAGCCAAATATGAAATCAGTGATCCAAAGCAGATCATCGATTATCTTGGAATGATGGGTGATGCCGTTGATAATATCCCGGGTCTTGATGGTGTCGGTGAGAAAACGGCTAAGAAATTTATTCAGGAATTTGGATCGATGGAGAATCTTCTGGCCAATACACATACATTAAAAGGAAAGCTTAAAGAAAAAGTTGAAGCCAGCGCAGAAAGAGGTTTGTTATCCAAAAAGTTAGCAACGATTCTCTGCGACGCACCGATCGAATTCATAGAAGAACAATATGACCTGGAAGTTCCGGATTTCGAAAAAGTAAAAGAAGTCTTTGACGAGCTGGAATTCCGGAGATTATATGAAAATCTTTATCGGGCTTTTGCTAACAAAGAATATGTGGAAGAACTAATGGAAGGTGACGATGATAAAGTTACAGTTAAAGAAGTTGTGGATGCAACGGTAACAGTACACAAAAACGGAACAATGGATCTGTTTGCCACTTTTGAGCAATTGGAACAGGCAACAACTACCAAAACGAATATCACGGAAAACGATCATCTTTACCAATATATTGATAGCCCGAAAGCGCAAAAGATCCTGGCCGATAATCTTCTTAAGCAAAAAGCGGTTTGTTTTGATACCGAAACGACCTCTCTTAATGAACTGGAAGCAGAGTTGATAGGAATGAGCTTTTCCTACAAAAAAGGATTGGCTTATTACATTCCTATTTCTGAAAATCAGGAAGAAGCCCAGAAAACTGTTGAGATTTTTCGTCCGTTTTTTGAAGATCAAAATGTTCTGAAAATCGCTCATAATCTGAAATACGATTACAAAGTTCTTCAGAATTATAATATTGAAGTCGAAGGAAAGCTGTTCGACACCATGATCGCACACTATCTTCTGAATCCCGACGGACGACACGGGATGGATTATCTTTCCGAGATGTATCTGGATTATAAACCTGTTTCCATAGAGTCTTTGATCGGAAAAAAAGGAAAAAATCAATTGACGCTGCGTGAAGTTGACATCCAGACTCAAACCGATTATGCGGCAGAAGATGCTGATGTGACATTTCAACTTTATGAATTATTTGCACCACAGTTAGCCAAAGAAAACCTGGAAGAATTGTTTTACAATGTCGAAATGCCATTGATGAAAGTTCTTGCAAAAATCGAACTAACCGGTGTAAAATTAGATAACAACTGGCTCGCTCAGGAAAGTAAAGACCTCGAGAATGATCTTAAAAACCTGGAATCGAAGATATTTGAACTGTCAGGAGAAGAATTCAACATGAATTCACCAAAACAATTGGGTGAGATTCTTTTCGAGAAAATGCAGCTGGATCCCAAAGCGAAAAAAACCAAAACCGGGCAATATGCTACATCGGAAGATATTTTGCAAAAATTAGCCAGTAAACACGAGATCATAGAACATATCTTAGAATACAGAACCTATCAAAAATTGAAATCTACTTATGTAGATGCGCTGCCGGGTCAGATTGACAAAACCGATAACAGAGTTCATACCAATTTCTCGCAGACAACGGCTGCAACAGGAAGATTAGCTTCCGTTAACCCGAACTTACAAAATATTCCCATCAGAACTTTAAGAGGTCAGCAAATCCGTGGTGCCTTTGTTTCTGATGTAGGCAAGAAGATCATTTCTGCCGATTATTCTCAAATTGAATTAAGGTTGATTGCAGAGATTTCCGGGGAACAGAATATGATTGCAGCTTTCCAGAACAACGAAGACATCCACGCTTCTACAGCGGCAAAGTTATTTGATATAGAATTGTCCGAAGTGTCAAAAATCCAGAGAAGTCAGGCAAAAACAGTAAACTTTGGTATCATTTATGGACAAGGTGCATTTGGATTAGCAGATCAAACCGGACTTTCCAGAACCGAAGCCAAGAAAATGATAGATGCTTATTTTGAAACCTACCCAAGGTTGAAAGAATATATGAATGAGCAGATCGAGAAAGCCAGAAAGCTCGGTTATGTGGAGACGATTCTCGGAAGAAAACGTCATTTGAAAGATATTAATTCTACCAATTTTGTAGTCAAAGGTCACGCCGAGAGAAATGCTGTGAATGCGCCAATCCAAGGAAGTGCTGCTGATATTATCAAACTGGCAATGATAAAAATCGACAGCGAACTGGAAACTCAAAAACTGGAAACCAAAATGCTTTTGCAGGTTCACGATGAATTACTTTTCGAAGCACCAATTGATGAAGTGGAAACTGCAAAATCGCTCATTAAAAAAGAAATGGAATCTGCTTTTCCAACTAATGTTCCTCTTTTGGTGGAAGTTGGTGTGGGCGATAATTGGCTGGAAGCGCACTAAAATAATGATTATAAATAATTAATTTAAAAATATACAAATATGAAAGCAGTAATTTTTTACGAACACGCAACTGACAAATCAATGGATGAATTTATGGCAGTTTTTCCTCGCCATGAGGAGTTCGAAGCGGAGTTTATAAAGTCTGGAAAAGTCTTAGGAACAGGCGCTTTTGGTAATCCGGGAGAAGGCGCAATGGCAATTTTTGTCGATAAAGAATCGGCTGAGGCGTTTGTTAATGGTGATCCTTTTGTTCAGGAAGGTTTGATCGCCAAAGTCACCATCAGAGAATGGAATGATGAATTAGCTTAAATTTTATAACTAATTAAAATTCAATATATGATTTCACAAATAATTCCCAAGCTGCCTTTTATTGATAAGCAGAATACAATCGATTATTATAAGAATTTGGGCTTCGAATTCACGGCAGATTATGGCAATTATTTGATTGCTGTTTATAATAATTCAGAAGTTCATTTCTTCGAGTTTAAAGAGTTGACGCCGGCAAAATCAGATTTTATGCTTTATCTGAAAATTTCAAACAATATTGATAAATTTTATCAACAGATCCAGGATAAAGGAATTGCAATTCATCCAAACGGTTCATTAGAAAGCAAATCCTGGAGCATGAAAGAATTTTCTCTGATTGATCCTGCAGGAACTTTACTGACATTTGGAGAAAAAATATAAATAATTGGAAAATTGACTTTAATTCCTAATATAGAAAATTAGAATGTTGTTAAAAAATTTTCCAGCACAGATTATTCATTGAAACTTTTACTTTGTTAACAGGAATTGATAATTCTTATAACAGAATTTAGAATCAAAAAGTTTCAAAAGTCTTTGTAACATTCATTTTATTACTTCGACTTAATATTAAAAAATATATGAGAAATGTAAAACTGTATGGTTTTTTGATCGGAGTTGCCGTTCTTAACAGCTGCGCTTCCACAAAAAATTTCACTTATGAAGGAAAAGGTTTCAAAGATGCATATAACAGCATCACCGTGAACGAACTGAAGGAAAATCTTTACGTTATTGCTGATGACAAGATGGAAGGCAGAGACACCGGAAGTGCAGGTCAGAAAAGGGCAGGAGAATACATGATCCAACAATACAAGAAGAATGGCATTGGATTTCCTCCGGCATTAGGTTCTTATTATCAGAAAGTTCCTTCCGAGGCTATGAAAAAATATGGTGAAACACTTCCTGATTCAGAAAATATTTTGGCTTTCATTCCCGGATCAGAAAAGCCTGATGAAGTCATTGTTGTTTCTGCTCATTACGATCACGTTGGGATGAAAAAAGGTGAAGTTTATAATGGTGCAGACGATGACGGAAGCGGAACAGTGGCTGTGATGGAAATTGCCGAAGCTTTTCAGGAAGCCAAGAAAAAAGGTTACGGACCAAAGCGTTCTATTCTTTTTTTACATGTAACAGGTGAGGAACATGGACTTTTTGGTTCAGAATATTATTCGGATCATCCTGTTTTTCCTTTGGCTAATACCGTAGCAGATCTCAATATTGATATGATTGGACGCGACGATCCGGAAAACAGAGGCAAACAATATGTATATGTTATCGGTTCGGAAATGTTGAGCTCGGAATTGAAAAAAATCAATGTTGCAGCCAACGAAAAAACGGTAAATCTTGAACTGAATTATAAATATGATGATCCAAAAGATCCGCAGAGATTATATTACAGATCAGATCATTATAACTTTGCTAAACACAATATCCCTGTCGCATTTTTCTTTGACGGAATCCACGAGGATTATCACAAACCAACCGATACACCAGATAAAATTGATTATCCATTGTTGCAAAAGAGAACGCAGCTTGTTTTCGCAACAGCTTGGGAACTTGCTAACAGACCAGACCGGATCATAGTTGATGGAAAAAATACAAGATAAAAATTAAAAAAAGCAACTCAATAGAGTTGCTTTTATTTATCCAGAAAATCAGCATTTGAAATTTTGGGATTATCCAGGAATCTGTAAAGATAGGGCGCTTTGTTGGCCGATCCGCTGTAATGCTTTTCTAATCTTTCCAAAATATTAAGACTTAACATTTTTCTCTGGAAATTATTGCGTCTCAGAGGTTCTCCAAGAATTGATTCATAAAGATGCTGGAGTTCTTTCATCGTAAATTTGTCCGGAAGAAGGTTGCTTCCCATTACCTGATAATCAATATTTTTTCTAAGATATAAAAGTCCTTTTTCGATCATCTCCTGATGGTCAAACGCCATGTTAGGGATTTTATCAATATCAAACCATTGGCAAATCTCATTAAAAGAATCGGGGAAAGTATGTGTCAAGGTGTAATCTACTAAAGCACAATAACCTACGGATATAAATCGTTGATAAATCCAGTGGTTTTTTTCGACTTCGATATTTCTGTTTTCTAATAATTTCTGGTGTGTATTATTCTCTGTTCTTTTGCTGTCCCCAAAAGTGTAAAACTGCTCCAAAAAAACGTCCGAAAGATGTGTTCTTTCATATAAAGTTCTGGCAGCAGCATCATTCAGATTTTCATCATTAAAGATAAATCCTCCCGGAACAGCCCAAAGATCAAGGTCGTGGTATTTGAGCAAAAGAACCTTTAAAGTATCCTTATGGAAACCGAAAATCACACAATCCACGGAGACATGTTCTACAAAGTCTTTGGTATCGATAAGTTCTTTAAGATTCTGCTTGATTTTATTGTTTTTGGCCATTGATTATTGAAGTTTTATTTAAGAAAAAAGTGAGTCCAAATATAATTAATAATGGTAATGAAATGAAGAAAGGATAAAAATAACTTAATTTTTCATGAAAAATCATTGCCATATACAGCGATCCGACCGAACTTCCCAATGATGAAAATATTACAACCCACGAGACAAATAAATGGGTTTTCTGCTTAGAAACCTGGTTCAATATCTCTGAATTGTAGAGCGGAAACAGCGGCGAAAGAAATAGTCCGATGACTGGTATAATGAATACAAGTAAAAATTTGAAATCATTATAAAAATATATTATCACAATCTGGGAAATTGCCAGGATAAACAATACCATGCACAAACATATTATAACAAATCTGTACCAATGAAATCTCAGTATTAATCTGCTTGTAATCAACCTTCCAAAAAAAGAAAACAGTGCCAGGAAAGCAGATGATTGCAGTGCAAAATAGGAGTTAACTTTAAGATTATTTTTGAAAAAACTTGGCAGCCAGGAATTAAAACTCTGTTCTACAAAGACGACAAAAAAAGCAACGATAAAGAATATGATTATTTTGGGCTTGAAAAAAAATTTCCACTCTCCAGGCATTGCTGGCTCTATAATTTTGTCTTCTTCAATTTTTAAAGATTTCAACATTATTACATTAATGATGCTCAATAATGCTATAATCCAAAACCCAAATTTCCAATAGTTAGCGTAAGAACTTGTCAATAGACTTCCAAAACCTATGTTGACAAAGAAAATACCTATCATAAATGCCGCATCAACACTACTTATAGCGCTAGCCAGTTGCCTGTCTTTAAAATTATTTTTTATAATACTGAAAACAGAAATTTTAGCCAGCGCAAAGCTGACTCCAACAATACTCAGCCATATTTTAAAAAACCAAAAAGCATCCACAAGTGGCAATGCAACACAACTTATTATAACAAATAGGAGAGAAATAATCAATGCGTTTTTATTACCCGTCTTATTAATCAGATTGACACATAACAATGAGACGATAACAATTGGAATATCTTTAAAAGATTCTAAAACCCCCAAACCTTTATAGGAAACCTGATTGGAAAGTTGAAGAATAATTACCCCCATACTGTTAAGCAGCATTGAAAAGATCAAAAAATTCAAAATCAATGGCGCTTTTATCTTATTTCTATTAACAGTCATTTAAATCGTTATTAACTTATTATTAACATTAGACATCTTTTTTGGGGATTCCAAATATAATAAAAATAATAATTTTCTATGATAATCATCTCTTTAAATGTCTCATTAATAAAGGAATATTTAAAAAATTAAAAAAAAATTTTGTCGTATCAAAAAAAAAGATACTTTTATTGTCTCAGTTTGAGATTAACAAAAATTAATTAAAATATGAACTTAAAGTATTCAAAATGTCTTGGGTTAGCAGCTGTGCTTTACTTCACAGCCAACTACTCAGCTCAGCAACAGGTAAGAGATACTGCTTCTAAGGAAAAAGCAATAGAAGAGGTAGTCGTTATCGGTTATGGGACTCAAAAGAAAAGCAATGTAACAGGAGCCATTGCTAGTATTAAGGCCTCAGATATTGAGGACATTCCGGCAGGTAAACCAGAACAAGTTTTACAAGGTAGAGCTGCGGGTGTATCTGTAGTCACAAATTCCGGCCAGCCAGGGTCTGCTGCTACTGTTAGAGTGAGAGGTATTACAAGTTTCGGTGCCGGCGGCAATGATCCGATGTGGGTTGTAGATGGGATTATTGTAGATGGAATTGGCTGGTTAAATCAGTCTGATATTGAAAGCATCGAAGTTTTAAAGGATGGTGCATCATCAGCAATTTATGGTGTTTCTGCTGCCAGAGGTGTAATCTTAGTAACCACTAAAAAAGGAAAAAAGGGGAAATTAAATATTTCATATAATGGTAGTTTTGGTGTATCTGAAGCTTCAAGAAAGTTAGATCTTCTTAATGCAACACAATACGCCACAGTAATCAATGAAGCTTTTGTCAATGACGGTAAAGCACCAAGATTTACCAATCCTGCAAAATACGGAGTTGGTACTAATTGGCAAGACTATATTTTTAATACCGGAAACAGACAATCTCAGGAAATAGCAATTAGTGGTGGAAATGACAAATCAACATATTATGCTTCATTTGGCTATTTTGACCAAACCGGTATTGTTATGGGTGATATTTCTAATTATAAAAGAATAAATGCTCGCTTAAATTCTACTCATAAAGTTTTTGACTTTTTAACAATTGGACAGACTTTTTTATATACACGTCAAAGTAATGTCGGAATTCCTACAAATGAAACTTTTGGAGGTCCATTAAGTTCTGCTATTAATCTTGATCCAATTACTCCTGCTGTCGTTACTGATTGGTCTTTAGTAAATCCTAATGATTATTCTAGTCCACTTATTATAAGAGATCCTAATGGAAATCCTTACGGAATATCACCGTGGGTAAATCAAGAAATGTCAAATCCTTTGGCATATCGTCAGACAAGATTGGGAAGAACAAACTGGTCAGATGATTTTGTTGGAAATGTATTTGCAGATTTAAGACTTACCGATGGACTTCATTTCAAGACCAGTCTAAATGGTAAAAAATCATTTTGGGGCAATCAGGGTTTTAATCCTTTATTTTATTTGAGCCCTTCGCTAAATAACATATCATTCAATAATATTAGTAGAACCACAAATACTAAGTTTGAATGGAGTATGGAAAATACTTTGAATTATCAAAAAAAATTCGGTGATCATAATATTAATGTAATGGTAGGTCAAGGTGTATATCGTTACGATATTGGTTCTGGTGAAACAGTAACCTATACTCATATTCCTGTTGATACTTGGCAAGATGCAGCTTTCTATGATGTTGATCCGAAATATAAATTAGGTACAGCCTGGGATTATGTACAGACCAGAAGAGCTTCTTATTTTGGAAGAATAATATATGATTATAATGACAGATACCTATTTACAGGTACATTCCGTCGTGACGGCTCATCAAAATTTATCAATCATTGGGGTAATTTCCCTTCTTTTTCTTTAGGATGGAATGTACACAAAGAAGGTTTCTGGAGAGATAATGATATTATTAATACAATCAAGCTAAGAGGTGGATACGGAATTCTTGGAAATGATGCAATAGATAACTTTATGTTCAGGAGTTCGTTAGTTGCTGGCAGTAATTATCCTGATGGAACTTACCCTGATACTAATATAATCATCGGTTACTCGCCTAATACCTTGGGAAATCCCAAACTAAAGTGGGAAGAAACGGCCCAGACAAACGTAGGCGCAGATATACGCTTCCTATCAAACTTTACACTTGGATTTGACTGGTATTACAAAAAATCAACGGATATTTTAAGACAAGTCGCAATACCTGGATATGTGGGAGTTCCTACTGATCCTTTTGCAAATATTGGTGACATGGAGAATAGAGGTTTGGAGTTTGAGCTTGGTTATAAGAAAAATTGGGAAGATTTCGGAATTTCTATCGTGGGTAATTTTGCCACAAATCAAAATAAGATTCTTCGTTTGGAAGATGATGTAGACTGGAAGTCAGCTTATAGTCTCCATACTATGGGTACAGTATCAAGATTTCAGGTAGGAAAGCCGATGGGAACTTTCTACGGATATACTTATAGTGGTGTTTTTCAAAATCAGGCCCAAATCAATTCTTATGTAAATGCTAATGGACAAATGCTTTTACCCAATGCCAAACCAGGAGATTTTATATGGCAGGATAATAATGGAGATGGCAAGATTGATTTGACATCTCCTGATGATATGGTTGACATAGGTAGCTCTTTACCAAAATTTACTTACGGATTTACTTTTAATTTAAATTATAAGGATTTTGATTTGATGGTTTTTGCGCAAGGGCAGGGTGGAAATAAACTTTTACAAGGACTAAGAAGATTAGATATGCTTGATGCAAACTACCAGACAGCGATTCTAAATAGATGGACAGGTGAAGGTTCCACAAATGATTATCCTCGATTGACAAGAGATGATCCAAACGGCAATTATAGCAAGATGTCACCTTACTATTTGCAAAAAGGAGATTATATGAGAATTAAATTAATTCAGCTGGGTTACACATTGCCAAAAAATGTTTCAGAATCTTTTGGAGCAAGTAAGGTTAGATTTTACATTACCGGCGAAAATGTATTTACATTTACAAAATATACTGGTTATGATCCCGAAATTGCAGGGGGAAATGAATATGGAATAGATAGAGCATATTATCCACAAGCCAGAACATTTTTATTAGGTGCTAATATTCAATTTTAATTATTAAGAAATGAAAAATAGAAAATATATATATAAAGGCTTTGCAATGTTTATGTTAGCAGGAGCTTCTTTTAGTAATATCAACTGTAGTGGTGACTACATTGGTAATGTAGAAAATACGGGTGCTTTTGATGAAGACAGCTATTTCCGGTCAGAAGAACAATGTATTAGTGCTACAGTAGCCGTGTACGATATTATGAAAAAATATTGTGGAGGTTTTGAAAATATGGTAACATTCTTTAACGCCGGCTCAGATGATTTTTATTCAGGAGGTGGTAATGCTGGTGACGGCGCTGGAATTCAGGGCTTTAATAATTATAATATCAATCCCAATTCTATGCCTGCGAGCTATTGGAAGGACTATTATCAGGGTGTCGCAAGAGCAAACTTTATTTTGGCTAGACTGCCGGAATCTCCAGTAAATGAAAATTTTAAGAAGAGAATTACTGCTGAAGCAACAGTATTAAGATCATTATACTATTTTGAACTTGTTAGAATGTTCGGTAACATCCCTTTGATTTTGAAGCCTATTAAATATACCGATGATTATTGGCATATTCCACAGGTTAAGCCAAGGGAGATTTATGACCAGATTGAAGCAGACATTCTAAAAGTAATGTCAGATTTACCTATGACGATAACAGTAAACAGCGATAGAGGCAGATTAACTCAAGGTAGTGCAAAAGCTATCTTAGGAAAAATTTATTTGTATGATAATAAAAAAGCGGAAGCAGCTGCACAATTTGCAGAAGTCAATGGAACTCCTGGGCAGACAAGCCAATATGGCTATAAGTTAGTAAGTAATTTCAGTAGTCTTTGGGAAACTAATAACAAATTTACTTCTGAAGGTGTTTTAGAAGCTGTTTATAGTAATAAAGGTTTGTCAGATTGGGGATTTTGGGGACAAGGAAAAGATGAAGGTAATTCAGTTTGTATTATGACAGGGCCAAGATCTTACACTATTCAGGATATTCCAAATAATGATGCGCCTATTTTGATTTCTGGTTGGTCATTCAATACAGTTACGGACAATCTATACAATTTTATGCAAGGCGATCCTCGTTTTGATGCTACAATAATTGATGCAAAAAAGTTAGAGCAGGAAGGAAAGATAAAATATTCACCAGCTAATCTGGATACAGGATATTTTCTGAAAAAATTTGCTCCTTACAAATCTGGATTATCAGATTCTCCTGGTGCCCCAGAGCTTAACTTCAGACAGAATTATATGGCAATTCGACTAGCCGATACATATCTAATGGAAGCCGAGGCACTTGGTGCAACAGGCGCAAGAGCACAGGCATTATTGGATGCGGTAAGAGCAAGAGTTGGACTATCATCTGTACCAGTTTCTATGCAGGCAATCAAAGATGAAAGAAGAAGAGAATTGGCTGGTGAGGGACATCGTTGGTTTGACCTTGTAAGATGGGGGGATGCACCAGCTGCTCTAGCTTTTAAAGGTTTTGTTGCAGGTAAAAATGAAATTTTACCTATTCCATATACCGAACTTCAAAATACATCAATCATTCAAAATCCTAAATATAATTAATATGAAATTAACATTTAATAAATCATTTTTAATCTTAGGAATAGTAGTAACAAATACGATTTCTTGCAGCCCTGATAGGGTAGACGGCGACGGAAACGGTCTAACTCCTACTAATTCAGACGCATCCTTCACTGTTACTAAAACTTCTGAAAATCATTACAGATTAACTGCTTCCAACAATAATTATATCTCTTCAAAATGGGATTTAGGAGATGGAGGTGGATTCGGTGCTGGACCAAACATTTATGATGTCTTTATTCCAGATCAGGGGACTTATACAGTTCAACACCAAATTATTGGGCAAGGTGGAATCGTTGGCGGAACAGCCAGTCAAACAATTACTGTTGATAAATCAGATCCTGCTGCTGGAAATATGATCCAAGGAGGAAAATTTGCTGACGCAACAGATGTGGCAAAATGGTCACTAACCTTTCCTAATCCATCCAATACTGCTTTATGGGTCTGGGATCTTGCCAATAGTAAAGCTACTTTTACAGCGAAAGGCTGGGACAGAAACGTGATGTACCAAGCTGTCAATGTTGTAGAAGGACGCAAATACAAAGCCGATGCCGTTGTCAGCTCAAAAGGCGTTTCTGATTCCTGGTTTGAAATCTACGTTGGTTACACAAAACCTACGGCCAATAATGATTATACTGGTGATGGTAACGATTCAACCTGGCTGAGAGCTATTAACACTTGGGCTGGTAGCGGGACTACTGCTTTCGAAGGTAAAATTTCAAATGTAGGATCCAAAAATTCTAATAATCCTGATGGAATCTTCACTGCTACCAAAACCGGAGTAGCCTATTTTGCAATCCGTTCCGGTGGTAATGATATGAAAGATGGAATTTCTATTACTAAAGTAGAATTCCGAGGAGTAAACTAATTTTTTCTTATCATATTCTTAGGGTGAAAGAGGTCCTCAAAAACCTCTTTCATTTTTTTCACATTCAATTAACATCAATTAAGCTTCTCTTTTAAAAAGAGAGCTGTATTGGAAAATCTAAATTATTTCAATACAATTTTCTTTGGAAGCTGTTGATTTTCAATAAATCTATTAAAATGTACAATAATAAAATTTTCCCTAACAAGTTATTTTTCTTAGGAATTACGTTTTTTTCTCTCCTGTTTTGTCAAAGCAGCAGTGTAGATGATCAATCAAATCCTCCAGTTGACAATGGAGAAGATAATGGAAATTATACTTCTGCATCATTTTGGCTGACAAAAGCAGATGAAACGGTTAAACTTCAAAAGCAAAACGATATTTATTTCAAAAATGCTTCTAATAATTATCAAACTATTGATGTTGATTCAGAGCAGAAATATCAAATGATTGACGGTTTTGGCTATACCTTGACAGGTGGTAGCGTTCAGGTAATCAACCAATTATCAGCATCAAAAAAAGAGGAATTGCTTCAGAATCTTTTTTCCAATAATGAGAATTCAATCGGAGTAAGCTATCTCAGACTAAGCATCGGTGCATCTGACCTTAATGCAGAAGTTTTTTCTTATGACGATATGCCTGCAGGACAGACAGATCCTTCACTTTCTCAATTTTCATTAGCAAAAGATCAGGCAGTGATTGATATGCTTAAAAAAATCCTGACAATAAACCCAAATATCAAAATCATTGCAACGCCCTGGTCACCACCGGTTTGGATGAAAGATAACGGAAGCAGTGTTGGTGGCAGTTTATTACCTCAATACTATAGTGTTTATGCTCAATATTTTGTAAAATACATACAAGCGATGAAAGCGCAGGGAATTACTATTGATGCTATCACACCTCAGAATGAACCTTTGCATCCGGGGAACAATCCAAGTATGTATATGACTTCTGCACAACAAGGGGAATTTATTAAAAATCATTTGGGACCTGCTTTTCAAACAGCTAATATCAGCACCAAAATCATTCTTTATGATCACAATTGTGACAAGCCGGATTATCCAATGAACATCTTAGCAGACGCTGAAGCTGCAAAATATGTTGACGGCTCAGCTTTTCACCTTTATGCTGGAAATATCTCAGTTTTAAGTAATATACATTTAGCATACCCAAATAAAAACTTATATTTTACAGAACAATGGACCGGTGCTAATTCTTCATTTTCAGGAGATTTTGTTTGGCATACTAAAAACGTCATCATTGGCTCTATGAGAAACTGGAGCAAAGTAGCACTGGAATGGAATGTTGCTAATGATGCTTCATTTAATCCTCATACACAAGGCGGGTGTACAGAATGTAAAGGCGCCATTACAATTAATTCAAGTGAAGCTTTTACAAGAAACGTAGCTTATTATATCATCGCTCAGGCTTCTAAATTTGTTCCTCAAAATTCTCAAAGGATTGCATCAACGCAGCCGGGAAATCTGAGCTCAGTTGCATTTACAAGACCCGATGGAAAAACAGCTTTGATTGTTCTGAATGAAGGTGATACTACCGAAAATTTTAATATCAGATTTAAAAATAAAACCGCAGCTACATCATTAACGCCAAAGTCTGTCGCAACATTTGTCTTTTAAATTCAAACAATTAGTATGAAAAGAGTTTTTTCTATTTCTAATATTATTTTGTTGTCTGTAGCAATATCCTGTTCAATAGCAAAAGACAAAAGAGAGCTGATTTTTCAGGATGAATTTAACGGAGCGATGATTGATCCTTCAAAATGGACATTCGAAGTGGGAGGAGATGGTTTTGGTAATAATGAGCTTCAGTTTTATACCAAAGACCGAAAAGAAAACGCTAGAGTAGAAAACGGAAATCTCATCATAGAAGCCAGAAAAGAAAAATGGGAAAAGAATGATTATACTTCCGCAAAGTTAATTACAAAAGAAACTTTCCCTTTTCAGTATGGAAGCATTGAAGTGCGAGCTAAGTTACCAAAAGGAAAAGGAACATGGCCAGCTATCTGGATGCTAAGTAAAAATATCAAGGAATGGCCGGATGACGGGGAAATCGACATAATGGAACACGTGGGTTACAACGAGGGTTTTGTCCACGGATCTGTTCATACCAAAAAATATAATCACATCATCGGAACTCAGAAAACTGATACGATTATTGTGAAAGATGCAACCAGCCAATTTCATGTTTATAGAGCTGATTGGACTCCTGAGAAAATTGAAATGTTTGTAGATAACAAAAAGTACTTTACTTACATCAATTCAGAAAAGACTTATGACGCCTGGCCATTTGATCAGCCATTTTATTTGATTCTTAATCAAGCTGTCGGCGGTAATTGGGGTGGGAAAGAAGGCGTCGATTCGGGGATTTATCCTCAGAAATTCTTAATCGATTATGTAAGGATTTATAAATCAAAATAACTAAAATACAATTCTATATTTTATAGATTTTCATCTAATGAATAGATTAATTTTATCTTGCTTTTTGACAGGAATGATCATTAATGCCAATGCGCAGAATTACTGGAAAAAAGGAATGAAAGAGGGTAGAGTCATCATGACTTCCCAAAAAAATAACGAAAAATTTGCCAAGAAAGCGAATGCCAAATTCATAGATTTTCCTCAACCTAAAGAAACCGACATCTGTGTTTTCGTAGATCCTGATTTCAAATACCAGAAACTGATAGGATTTGGTGGTGCCATTACAGACGCGTCTGCTGAGGTTTTTGCTAAACTTCCAAAAGAAAAACAGAAAGAATTGATCGAAGCTTATTATGGGAAATCCGGTTTGGGGTACAACGTTATCAGAACCAATATGAATTCTTGTGATTTTTCCAGCGACAGCTATACTTATATAAGAGATAATGACACTTCGTTAAGCTCATTTGATATCAAGCACGATGAACAGTATAAGATTCCATTGATAAAACTAGCACAACAAGCTATCGATCCAAAAGATTTCAGATTTTATTTCAGCCCGTGGAGTCCGCCAGCGTGGATGAAATCGAATAATAATATGCTGAAAGGCGGCCGTCTTTTGGATAAATATTATCAGGTTTGGGCCAATTATTATATCAAATTCATTCAGGAATATGAGAAGAGAAATATCCCGGTCTGGGGACTCAGTGTTCAGAATGAACCAATGGCGACTCAAACCTGGGAATCTTGCCTTTATACAGCGGATGAAGAGGCTAAATTGCTAAGAGAAAATCTTGGTCCGGCATTGTGGAAAAATGGCTACAAAGATAAAAAAGTAATTATCTGGGATCATAACAGAGACCTGATGTATCAACGTGCTACAACCACTTTACAAGACCCGGAAACTTCCAAATACGCTTCCGGCATTGGTTATCACTGGTACGAGACGTGGAATAACAAATCGCAATTATTTGATAATGTGGCTGAAACTTACAAAGCTTTTCCTGACAAATTCCTGATTTTCACAGAAGGTTGCAAAGAACAATTTGATTTTTCTAAAATTTATGATGTAAGCTTAGGCGAATTGTATGGACGAAATATGATTAACGATTTCAACAAAGGAACTTCTGCCTGGACAGACTGGAACATTCTTTTGGATGAAAAAGGTGGCCCCAATCATGTGGGTAATTTTTGTTTTGCACCAGTTATCGCAGATACCGGAAAAGGGGAGTTGCATTACACTTACGAATATTATTACATTGGCCATCTTTCAAAATACATTAAACCCAATGCTCGTCGTGTAGGAAGTTCTACCAACAAAGACTTCTTATTATCAACAAGTTTTATGAATGAAAATGGGGAACTGGTCGTTGTAGTGATGAACGAAGGTAATACCGACACAGATTTTAATTTATGGATCGAAGGAAAATCTTCCAAACTTTCGGCGCCGGCACATTCTATACAGACTATAGTTTTATAAATTATATATTTTTAAGGGTAATACAGCAGTTTTTAGCTGCTGTATTTATTTTAAATGTTTACAGTCAGTTGGTGTTAATCGTCTTCCTTTGGAATAATTAATTGCTTTGGATGAAACGTAAACTTGTTTTGGAGAATTATTATTTGAATAACTGCCGATTCCTTCAAGCAAAACACCGCTATCCTGTAAAAAGTAAACTTCGCGTTCACTTGTCATACCTTCAGACATAAACTTATAATTCAGTTTCAAAGTATCGCCGGAAACGGTTCCGGAAACATCACCGGTTGAAGAATCTTTTTCAAAATTTTTGTATGTCAATTTACCGGAAACTTTTCCGTTAACAATTTTATAGGACAATGTCATAGAATCTTTAGCCAACACATTCATATAACAATAATCAACATTTTCTGTTGTAGAAATCTGATTTTTTTCATTATCAGGAATGGCTAACGTATCAGGTTTTCGGTTTTCAACATTCAGTTGTTTGCCGTCATTTTTTTCACAAGAATGGATAATTGTAACGCCTGATAGAATTAAAATAATTTTTTTCATAATAGATTATTTTGTGACAGAATAAAATTAGAAAATATTATACCAAAATATCAACATAGAAATAGTGTCGGAGTATGCTTAGTTTAGCAATTATAAAATGTCCTATAATTTATATTATGTTAAATAGAGTATTGCAATCAACTCATAAAAAGCTGATTAATAAAGGTTAAATTACTGATTTATTCTATAACGAAATCGACCAACGACTCAAGTTTTGGAAATCTTTTTTGTGAAATAAATTTCTTATCTGTACAGTCAATTTCCTGCCAGCCTTTTTTATGATTCAGATCACCAACTTCAACAACGTATGGCTGATAAGTCAGATTGTCATTTTCATCAAGAATTTCTCTGTATTGTATGGCAATATCCAAAATACATTCGAATTCTGTATTGAGCCTGACATTCCTGTAGATCAGATCAAAATGAGATTCTTTGTTCTGAGGAATGTCAAAATAAGTTTCATAGCTCAATGTGTCACCTTTAAGGACTGACATTGCCTTTAAAGCAAAATATAAAGCTTGAGTATAAAATTCCCGAGTCTTACCCCGTTCCAAATCATTTTCAAAATATCCACCTTCAAACAATATTGCAGGTATCCCGGCTTTCATAAAATTATCACCACTGGATGTTGGGTAAAATTCGTCTGTATATTTGGCAATCCTGTCAGGGAGAATTTGTTTCATCTGCATATAGATCGCAGCGATTACAGCCATACTTTTTTTTCTGTTTTCTGTGATATCACGATCAGCATTTTCCGATGGCGCCAAAAATGATAACGTTGCAGGATGTTTTCCATCGGTCGTAAAAATTGTTCTCTGATCATGAAGATTCAAAAGATAGCTGTAATTATTATTGAGAATTAATGATTTCAGTAATTTCATTTCAACACTCGAAGTCCTCAAGAAATCTCTGTTGATATCGATGTCAAAAGCATTTCGTCTTGTCCAGGCTTCAGAACCATCAGGATTCAGCATAAAGATGAAATCTAACTGTATTAATTCAAATAATTTCTCTTTCAGTTCCGGATGCTTTTCAAATATAGCTAATAGATCCAGCATTGCCAAAGTCGCTGTAGATTCGTTACCGTGCATTTGCGACCAGGCAGCAACCTTGATGTTACCTTTTCCGAGGGTCATCATGTAGATAGGTTTCCCGAGACTGGATTTTCCTACCTCTTTGATGTAATCGCTGTAATTGTCCTGTAAGTAAGAAAATAATTTTTCAGGGGAAATATAGCGTTCTGGGAAGTTTACATTTTTAAAATAAGGGAAACTGAAATTCATTTTTACGGTATTTGATTTTTCACAAAAATAACATTTAATCACAAATATCAATGTTTACATTTGTAAAATGATTAAACATTGACAAATGTCACTTTGTCTGTTGATTATTTTGTGGAATACATTATTTTTAATTTATTTTCATATAATTTTAAATATCAATATTTTACGTATTTTAAATTAAGTAATTATTTATATTTACTTTAAGTATAGAAATAGTGTTAATTACTAATTTGTTCAGGAATTCACTAAACAATTTTCCATACATTTATTACTGTTTTTTACAAATGTACAACGCATTAAATCACAATTAATTCGCTATTTTTGTCCATTAAAAAGTTATGATGAGCAACGAAATTCTATTTCTTTCAGGATTTTTGGTATTTATAATTACGATACTACTTTTAGATCTGGGCATTTTTAATAAAAAGGATTCTGCAGTTTCTCTTAAACAAGCCGGGTTGATGAGTGTTTTCATTATTCTGTTATCACTAGGTTTTTATATCCTACTCACCTATTACGGCCATCTGATTCATGGGATAGACAGTATGGAAAGACTACAGGAGATCGTAGCAAAGCACAAACATCCTATAAAAATTGTACCCGGGAATCTGGAACATAGCATAATGGTATATGACAAAAACCTGGGATTGGAGTTTCTTACAGGTTATCTGGTAGAATATGCTTTATCGGTCGATAATATCTTTGTCATTCTTCTTGTCTTCAGCGGATTCGGAGTTGCACCGCGTAATTATCACCGGGTTCTTTTTTGGGGAATTTTTGGGGCAATTGTAATGCGTTTTCTCTTTATATTTATAGGAGCAGCACTGATTCAGAAATTCGAATGGATAATGTATGTCTTTGGAGCATTTCTGGTTTATACAGGGATTAAAATGTTTATTGACAGAAATAAGGATGAAGAAATTGATCCACAGCATCATCCGGTTGTCAAATTTGCACAAAAGCATTTTAAGGTTCATAATCAGTTCGTTGGGAATAAATTCTTTGTGGTCATTGACGGAATCAAGAAAATGACACCTTTATTCCTTGTATTAATTATCATAGAATTAACGGATTTAATCTTTGCGGTTGATAGTATACCGGCGATTTTTTCTATAACCAAAGATCCTTATATCGTGTTCTTCTCAAACATATTTGCAATTATCGGGTTAAGATCTATGTTCTTTCTTTTAGCCGGGATTGTTAATAAGTTCAGGTTTTTAAAAATTGGTTTGGCTGCGTTATTAGCGTTTATAGGTCTGAAAATGATTTTTCACCATTACCTGGAAGATATTGGTTTCGGGACTTCAGAATCATTAATCGTGATCATGTCAATTCTTCTGTTAAGCATAGGTACATCCCTACTCTTTCCAGAGAAAAAATCAAAAAATGCTTAAATCTTAGGCTTAAAATTTGAAACATTTAAAAGACTTCAAGCTTCCTTTTAGGAGGCTTTTTTTATGGTCTAAATCAAAGTTTTCAATGCTTCATGTTGTAATATTTATCTTTTTCACATTATCCACATAAATATTGAGATTATAATTCTTTTATTCACACTTATCCACAAATAATAATATAACTAGTTAAAAACTAAGCATTTATAATTAATAATCTTATCAATTTAATTTGTTTACAAAAGTAAATAACATAAAATTACATTTGTAACATTTCTTATCACTTAATTTATTACATTTGTAAAATGGAATTTAATGATAGAATTACAAAAGTTATCGAATATACAGAGCTTACTCCCGCTGAGTTTGCTGAAGAGATTGGTGTACAACGTTCAAGCATTTCGCATATCATTTCCGGGAGAAACAAACCCTCTCTCGATTTCATTTCTAAAATAAAAACTAAGTTTCCAGAACTTGAATGGGAATGGCTAATTACAGGTTTTGGAGAAATGCTTAATAATAAGGAAAAAAATTCTCCTACAACTATTCAATCTATTGAAGAAAGTAAGCCTGTAAAAAAAACATTACCGGATTTATTTTCGTTAATCGATGATGAAAATTTTGGAAAGGAAGAAAACGAATTAAAATCTCAAAAAAATAATAACTCATCAGAATCGAATATTTCCGCACCTTCTATAGAAAAGAAAAATATAGCCGATTCTCAGCGATTAGAAAATTTTGATGAAAAGCAAGACAATTCATCAAAAAAAATCAAAAGAATTGTATTTTTTTATCAGGACGGAACTTTTGAAACTTATGAAAATTAGTTAACTTTAACTCCATCATTTTGGCCTCATAGTTCAACGGATAGAATAGAAGTTTCCTAAACTTTAGATCCAAGTTCGATTCTTGGTGAGGCTACAAATTTATAAACCTTAACTTTGCCGAAAATAATGGATTTGGGAATCGAAGTGATATTGGAACTTTTTTCCAGAGAAGGTATCCAAAAGGTTTTCAATACGGATATCGATTTCCATCATACTTCTGAAAATTCTCAGCGAATCTTTGCTTTACGTGAAGAATACATCAAAACCATAGATCAGGTCATTCTCTTTTTACAGAATCAGAACCCTACATTAGCAAGACAGATTTGTTCTATGAATTTTCTTCCGGAAGCTTCCCGATTCAATCAATTAGATGACATGGAGTTTGCCTTTGGAAATATGGGATTGCAGGATAAGGCAAAACATTTGGCAACATTATATCTGGAAGATCTTTCCGATTATATTGTAGAAAATATCGATTCTGATTTTGGCTTCAGCAGATATGCAGAGCGATTGGGAAAAAGTGCCAATTCTTTTGATGAATTATATTCTAAAATTAATGCAGATCCAACTTTCATCGATGATTTTACATTAAAGATTCTTAAAGAAAATCTGGAACTGGTTCAGCCAAAGCTGGTTTGTTTTTCGGTGCCGTTTCCTGGGAATTTATATTCCGCTTTCCGATGTGCAAAGTTCATCAAAGAAAATTATCCGAACATCAAAACTGCAATGGGCGGTGGTTTCCCGAATACAGAACTCAGAGAAGTTAAGGATGTGCGCGTATTTGAATTCTTTGATTTTATCACTCTAGACGACGGCGAATTACCATTGGAATTGGTTTATGAAAATATTTGTCATTCTGAACATTGTGAAGAATCTCAATATAAAAGAACTTTCCTACTAAAAAGCGGAGAAGTAACTTATAAAAACAATTCCAACAGACACGATTATAAACAATCCGAAATCGGAACGCCTGATTATTCGGATCTTCAACTGAACCGATACATTTCTGTTATCGAGGTGGCTAATCCAATGCACAGTTTGTGGAGCGACGGGCGTTGGAACAAGCTGACAATGGCGCACGGCTGCTATTGGGGCAAGTGTACCTTCTGTGATATTTCATTAGATTATATCAAGATTTATGAACCGATCTCTGCCAAAATACTGGTGGACAGAATGGAGCAACTGATTCATCAAACTGGTGAAACAGGTTTTCATTTTGTAGATGAAGCTGCTCCTCCAGCTTTGATGAGAGAAGTCGCTTTGGAAATTCTTCGCAGAAATCTGGTCGTGACTTGGTGGACGAATATCAGATTCGAAAAAAACTTTACTCAGGATTTATGTTTTCTCTTGAAAATATCCGGCTGCATTGCTGTTTCCGGAGGATTGGAAGTTGCCAGTGACCGGTTATTGAAACTGATTGATAAAGGTGTTTCTGTAGAACAGGTCGCCAAAGTCACACGTAATTTTACCGAAGCTGGTATTATGGTTCACGCTTATCTGATGTATGGCTACCCGACTCAGACCGTTCAGGAGACTGTCGATTCTTTGGAAATGGTTCGCCAGTTGTTCGAGATGGGAATTCTGCAAAGTGGTTTCTGGCATCAGTTTGCAATGACAGCACACTCTCCTGTCGGCATTAATCCAGAAGAATTTGGAGTGACACCAATTAAGCAGGAAATTAAATTTGCTAATAATGACATTGATTTTACGGATAAAACAGGAATCGATCACAGCCAATTTAGTTTTGGTCTGAAGAAATCTCTGTTCAATTATATGCACGGCATCAATTTCGAAATCCCTTTGCAGGATTGGTTTGATTTTAAAATTCCGAAAACGACTATTCATCCGGATTATATCCATGATTGTTTGTTGGAAGATGAGAATTTCATTTTCAAAGGCAATTCTAAACTGATTTTCCTGGATAAAAATGTCATCGCAAAAGATATTATCAAAACCAAAAAAGGCAACTCCTGGGAATTGAAACAGATTACCTTTCATCTCAAAACCAATATCGTAAAGATAGAGTTGGACATAGACAAAGCTGATTGGCTGATTAAGATCCTGGAAGAAAATTCAATAGAAAATCCGAAAAAAATCACTCTGCAACAATTGAAGAATCAGTTTGAAGAACAGTTTGAAGATTTTGAATTGTTCTGGTTTTCAAAACCAATTCAGCAACTCAAAGAAAACGGAATCATCCTAAGTTTATAACATAAAAAAATCCCGAAAATTAGTTTCCGGGATTTATATTTACTTGATGCCTAAAAGTTCCACTTCAAAGATCAAAGTGCTGTTAGGTCCTATCTCTTTGCTGATCTGCTCTTCGCCATAGGCAAGATTTGGTGGCAGGGTCAGTCTCCATTTGCTGCCAACCGGCATCAGTTGCAAACCCTCTGTCCAACCAGAGATCACACGGTTCAATGGAAAAGATGCCGGCTTCCCACGTTTTACTGAGCTGTCAAAAACCGCTCCTGTAATCGTAGTCCCGTGGTAATGGACTGTTACCGTATCCTTCGCTTTTGGTTTAGCGCCCTCGCCTTCTGCGATGATCTCATATTGCAATCCGCTTGGCAGGGTTACCACGCCTTCCTTAGCAGCGTTCGTTTCCATATAAGCTTTGCCATCATTCAGGTTTTTCTCAGCCAAAGCTTTTTTCTTTTTTAGTAATAAATCTGCAACTCCCATAATATCTGTTTAAGGACACAAAAATAAGGTTTTAAAAATAAAAGTAGTCACATAAGAGCGCTTAGTTATTACTGAGGAGGATTATTATCTTGAGAACTATTTGGGAGATCCGAATTCTTTGCCGCTTTTACCAACTCATTGACATCGGCATAGAAAAGTTTCCAATCGGTGACATCTTTCATTGCGGTGATAAGGTTGAGGAAAGATTTCAAAGACCTTTCCAGATCTTTGCGGATTCCTGATGCTGTTTTCTGATTTCGAAGATCGGCATTAGCCGTTGCCTGTTCTGCAAATAATCTCTCGAAAGCAGTTTGTTTCGTTTTCATATCATTGAAAGCGGCAGTAAGCGATAATTCGGTCATCTTTGCAATATTTTCCGGTTTTTCCAGTTCCTCAATCAGCTTTTTCATCTGGGCGGTTTGGGAGGAGTAGCTCAACTTGTACAGCTCCAGACCAAACAATTTGAAAATCTGATACAGGTCTTCTGCATATTGATAGTTAGCAACCGAGGATAACTTTCTGTACCCATTTAAGAATCCTTTCAGATCAGAGAATGCATTATCTCTTTCTTTATCCGCTTGAGCAACCGAAACTCCTTTCCCACTGTAAATTTGTTTAGCATACACGGCATCATAATCTGCATATTTCAGTTTGAGATCGAACAATAGCGGATGACCTGCAATGACAGCATAATTTCCGGACTCTGAAACATTGATGGTTCTTTGGGCAAGTGTAGCCAAATCTTTGGTACTTAACTTTGATAGTGTAATTTTCATACATTTAGTGTTTTTGTTGTTAATTATTTAGTTTTTTACACATTTTAAATGTATAAAAATATTCTTTAGTCACAAAACTATTGTTGGGAAACAAAAGTAAAAGTCATTTTATTACAAAACGAGGGTTCTCTAACTTCCGTCAAAGTTGTTTGGTTACAAAACCCTCGTTTGGAAACCAAAGTAAAAGTTGTTTTGTTACAAAACTAGGGTTTTGTGACTTCCGGAGGAGTTGGGTAGGTTTCAAGCGGAGGTTTGGGAGTTTGGAAGGTTTTTGTTTTTCAGCAGTAATATTGATATAAAACTTACACATTAACTCTCATACCTACCTATTTATTGTTTTTTAACATTTAGCTATGAATACAAATAAGGAAGAATCTATTAATGATTATAATTTACCCTGCGCTGACGCGAGCTTCAAGCTCGTGCCTTTTTACTTTATTAGTACAAGCAAGATGCTTGCACCAGCATATCATTATATTTTGTAGTTTTACTTAAAAACACAATATAATGAGTAGAAAATATAAATTCCGAGAAAAAGACGGAGCTTATTTTATTAGCTTTGCTACTGTTTTTTGGATTGATGTATTTACAAGACCAGAATAAAGGAATGGTGATTTTTGGCTATTGTATAATGCCCAGCCATATCCACTTAATTTTCCGTTCTGCTGATGGGAAGCCTTCTGAATTAATTAGAGATTTCAAAGGATTTACTTCAAGAAAATTACTTAAAGCTATTGAAGAGAATAATCAGGAAAGTAGAAAAGAATGGTTGCTATGGATGTTCAAAAAAGCAGGTAGCAAAAATTCCAATGTTAAAGAATATCAATTCTGGCAACAAAACAATCAACCGATAGAAATCTGGTCATTAAAAGTATTTGAGCAAAAAATTAATTATATCCATCAGAATCCTGTTGAAAGTGGTTTTGTAATAGAGCCTTGGGAATGGAAATATAGTAGTGCAAGAAATTATTGTGATGATTTTGATGGGGTTTTGAAGATTGATGTTAATTTATAATATGAGCACGAGCGAGACGCTCGCGCAAGCTTAA